>RJWM01036312.1:0-18243 GCA_004363535.1 Dasyprocta punctata | reverse complement strand
CAAGATTGGACAAGATTTTGAGATGTTTTTAATAATATTGGCATTTTAAAAATTCAGTTAAGTTGCTAAAAGGAATAAACAAACTGTGCTAGGTAAGCAGAGATCTTTTTAAAAATGGATATTAGCAATAAATATGCAATGCCCAAAAGTTACTGGGGGGACAGTCTAAAATTAAAGAGATATTATAAAGGCTCTATTTTTAGTTTAGATCACATTTTTACTTTTCATTGGCTAAATCTGAAAACACTCCTCAGACCAATGATTTTAAATTGTGTAACCAAAGAAGAGTAAAACATACAGGGAAATCAGGGAAAAGAAACATGCCTTTTCAATATATTTTTAGGCTGTATAGTAAGCTATATATTTATTTTATATCCTCCAAATGTACAGAAAATAGCTCAGGGATATAAAATTTATCTTCTTTTTTTCAAACGTTAACAAAGTTTATTTATTTTTTCAAAGAAAATTATTTTTATTGGTACATTTTAGGTATATATAATGATTTCATTCATCGTAGACAATTTGTACCTGTACTTGATATAACTTGATTCTTTTTGTTTCCATTCCTTTCCCCACCCTTTAACCCCTCTTCCTCTCCTTATTTACAAAAGCTTTGTTTCCAGTTTTTCCTTCTTTTCTCCTTTTTTTAATTTTTCCTTTCCTTTCTTTTCTCCTCCCCCTTCCCGGTTCCCCTTCCCATTTGAATATTTTCTTCCTATTTCACAATATCTGTTATGTATTTTCGTCCTTGTTTACAGTTTCAGTTTCTCACACCAGAGAAACAATGCAGTATTTGCACATCTGTGTATGATTTATTTCACTTAAGAGTGTGTTCTCAAGGTCCATCCATTTATGTAGAAATGTGTCAAGTTTATCCTTTTTATAACAGAGTAGTACTCCATTGTAAAAAAATGCATCTCATTTCTCCACTCACCACCTGATGGGTATTTGAGCTGTTTCCAAGATTCTACTATTACAAACTGTGCTGCTATAAACATGGGTGTGCATAGATTACTGTGGTATGGTGCTTTTAATTCTTTTGGGAAGATACCAAGAAAGGGAACAGCTGGGTCAAATGGGGATTCTAGTCTTAGATTTTGAGGAATCTCCACACTGATTTCCACAGTGATTGCACCAATCTACACTCCCAGGAACAGTGGAGAAAGGTTCCTTTTTCCCCACAGCCCCTCCAGCATTTGTTACTGGTTAATTTCTTGATAATACATATTCTTTTTGGGGTGAGCTGGAGTGTCAGTGTTGTTTTAATTTGCATTTCACAAATCACCAATGATGTTAAATGGTTTCTCACATATTTATTTGCAATTTCTATTTCTTCAACTAAGAAATATATATTCATCTCAGATGCCCATTATTTAAATTGGGTCGGTAAATTTGTAGGGGAGGTCTGATTTTTTTGTGTTCTTCATATATTTTAGATAGTAATCCTTTGAGGAACAGCTGAAAAAAAATTTCCCCACACTATGGGTTGTCTCTTCATGCTTTTGGTGGTTTCTCTTGCTGTGAAAAAGCTTTTTAATAAGATGAGATCCCATTTGCTGATTCTTTGTGATAGTTCCTCTGTGATCAGGGTTTTGTTCATAAAATCATTGCCTACACCAATGTCAGTTAGAGTTTACTTATTCTATTTTCTATCAGATACAATGTTTCTGTTTAATATTTAGATCTTTGATCCAGTTTGATTTTAGTTTAGTGCATGGTGAAAGATATGGGTCTAATTTTAACCTTTGACATGTGGAAAGCCAGTTTTTCTGGCACCATTAATAAAGAGGATATCTTCTTCTAGTGGATGTGTTTGGCACCTTTGTCAAAGATAAAGTGGATAAGTACATTTGGAGTTGTTTCTACATCTTCCAATCTGTACCACTCATTCTTGGGTGTGTTATTTAGCCAGTACTGTGCTGATTTTATCAGATTATCTTTGTAGTATAATTTCAAGTCAGAGAACGTGATGCCACCTGCTTTGCATTTGTTGCTCAGGATCACCTTTGGTATTCTAGGTCTATTCTGGTTCCAAATGAATTTTAGGAATGTTTTATCTAGTTCTGTGAGATATGCTGTTGGAATTTTGATCAGATTAAAATCTATATAATTTTGGAAGTACGGCCATTTTCACTATATTTGTTTTTCCTACTCTAAGGCAAAGGATATCTTTTCATTTTCTGATATCCTCTTTGATCTCCATTTTCAGAGTATTGTAGTCTTCAATGTAAAGGTCTTTTAAATCCTTCATACCTATTCCCAGGTATTTCATTTTTTTTTGTATGCTACTGTGAAAGGCATAGTTTCCCTAATTTGTCTCTCAGTAGGTTTGTTATTCATGTACAAGAAAACTATTGTTTTTTTGAGTGTTGACTTTGTCTTCAGCTACACTACTGAATTTGGTTATTAAATCTAAAAGTCTTTTGGTGGAGCCTTTGGGGTCTTCTATGGTGAGTATCATGTTGTCTGCAAATAATGAAAATTTGACTTTTTCTTTTCCTGTTGTTATTCCTTTCATTTCTTTCTCTTGTCTAATTGTTCTGGCTAATGTTTCCATAACTGTATTGAATAAAAGTGGTGACAGGGGACATCCTTGTCTTGTTCCTGTTTTTAGATGGAAAGTTTTTGGTTTTTGTCCATTTAATATGATGTTGGCTGTTGGTTTGTCATAAATGGCTTTTATCAGATTGAGATAAAGACCATTTATTAAAATTTTCTGTAGGGTTTTTACCACGAATGGGTGTTGAACTTTGTCAAATGTTTTTTCTGAATTGAGATGATCATATGATTTTTGTCCTTGGCTCTGTTAATATGGTATATTACATTTATTGATTTGTGCATGTTGAAGCATCCCTACGTCTCTTGGATGAATCCTACTTGGTCGTAGTGAATAATCTTCTTGATGATTTGCTGCGTTCTGTCTGCCAGTATCTTATTGGGAATTTTTACACCTATGTTCATTAGGGATATTGGTCTACAATTCTCTTCCTTAGTTGGGTCTTTCTCTGGTTTTGGTATCAGGGTAACACTTGCTTCCAGGAATGAATTTAGGAGCATTGCTTCCTTTTCAACTTCATTAAAAAGTTTGAGAAGTAATAGTATTCTCTAAATTTCTCAAGGAATTTAGCAGTGAATCCATCAGGGCTTGGGTTTTTCTTTTCAAGGCCTTGAGATCAATTCCTGATACAAAAAAATGTTTCTTGTATATAGTATATTGTAGGTTTTTAATTACACCTTCAATTTTATTGACTGATTTTGTTTTATTTAGATTTTATATACCTTCTTGAGTCAGCTTTGGTAGTTTTATGTGTATTCAGGAGTCTGTCCATTTCTTCTGCATTTTCCATCTTATTAGAATACAAGTTCTCTAAGGAGGTGCAGATGATCTTTGAATTTCTGCATGACCCACTGTGATTTCTCCTTTTTCATTCCTAATTGCATGGATTTGAGTTTTTTCTTTCCTCTTTTTGATAAGGTTGGCTAAGGATTTGTCAATTTTATTTAATTTTTCAAAAAACCAACTCTGTGATTCATTGATTCTTTGTATTGTTTTCTTAGACTCCATTGCATTAATTTCTGATCTGATCTATATAGTTTCTTTCCTAGTATGAGCTTTGAGCCTGACTTGCTCTTCTATTTTAGAAGCTTGAAGTTCAATATTAAGTTGTTTATTTGAGCTCACTATTTTTTCCTGATAGGACTATTCACCATTATAAATTTTCTTCATAGGACCGCTTTCATTGTGTTCCATTAGTTTCAGCACATTGCATTGGTATTATCATTTAATTGTGGAAACTGCCTAATTTTCTCTTTAGTTTTATCTGTGACACACTGGTTGTTATTTATTTTCCATGTGTTTATTATGAAGTTCTTGTGGGTTTTTTTTGCCACTGATTTCCAGTTTCATTGCACTATCGTCTGCTAATACGCATAGGATTTTTTCAATTCCTTTGCATTTACTTAGGCATGTTCTATGAGCTAGCTTGTGATCTATTTTGGAGAATATCCTCTATGCACCTGAGAAGAATATGTATTTTGATGTTATTGGGTGGAACACTCTGTAGACATCTACAAAATCCATTAGTTCAAAAGTTTGATTCAGCTCTATTATTTCATTTTGTTGATCTTTTATCTAGTTGATCTATTTGTGACAGTGGGATATTGAGATCACCTAACACAATTGTATTAGTGTTTATTTGATTTTTCATGTCCATTCACATTTGTTTTATATAGTTGGGTGCACTGGTACTTGTAACATACATATTTATGATCGTTATGTGTTCCTTTTGAATTTTTCCCTTTGCAAGGACGTAGTGACTTTTTTTGTCGCTCTTAATCAGTCTTGGCTTGAAATCCACCTTGTGTACAAATAGAATAGCTACTCTGGCTTTTTCTGGGTTCTTGTTCATGCAGTATTTTTTCTCATTCTTTTAGTTTCAGCCTGTGAATTTATGTTTGAATTAAGTATGTTTCTTGGGCCAGGGATGTAGCTCAGCAGCACGGTGCCTTCCTGGGAAGTGCAAGGCCTTGAATTCAATTCCTGATACAAAAAAAAAAAAAATGTTTCTTGTATACAGTATATTGTTGGATCTTGCTTTGATCCATTTTTCCAGTTTGTTTCTTTTTATTGGTGATTTGAGGCCAGTAACATTGATGGTTATAGCTGACATGTATTGATTTATCCTTGTCATGTTATTTTTCTGTTGTTGACCCCCTTTCCCCCCCACTCTTTGTTTTCCTTGCCTGGTTGATTCCTTCTGTTGGGGTTAATGGAGCTGTAGTCCTCACTATCTCTTTCTAGAATGTCCTTCAGAGTATTTTGGAGTGCTAGATTTTGTGTATATGAATTTCCTCAGGTGACCTTTGTCATGGAAGTATCTTATTTCTTCATCAATTTTGAATAATAGTTTTGCAGGGTACATCAATATGGTTTTGAGGTTGTTTGCTTTTAGGGCTTGAAATACTTCACTCCAAATTTTTCTGATTTGAGGGTTTGTGGTGAGAAGTTGTCTGTGATTCTGATGGGCTTCCTTTATAGGTGATTTGCTTTTATTCCTTAACAGCTTTCAATGTTCTGTTGAATATCTGTTTAATATTATTGTATTGAACTTCTGGTGTCTTGACTATTATATGTCTTGTGTAGACTTTTTCTTTTGATCATGGCTGATTGGAGTTCTATATGTCTCAATTAGCTCTATGCTAAATTCTTTTCTCGTTTGTGAAGTTTTCTGCCATGACATCTGTAAACAGTTTTTTTTAAATGTCATTTGCACTATTTCTTGATGCTTCATTGAGTCCAATCAACCTTAAGTTATTCTTTGCATAATCTAGCAGCTGCTGGATTGATTCCATGTGGTTCTTTTCATGATCTCTAACCACAATCCTGTCTTCCATATCTGAGATTCTGTTCTCCTATTGGCTCATCCTGCTGTGTATACTTTCAATGGAATTTTTAATCTCCTGGATATCTATTTGAATATGTTTTATGGATTCCATTTCTTTCATATATTGGAAATTCATGGTTTCCATCTGTTCATAAGTGCCTCTATATTTTTTTTAATCTGTGTCTGCTATGAAGTCACTAAGCATGTCTTTCATTTTGGTCACCATCTCTGTAGTTATCTCAGAAATTATTTCGATTTGACTTTTTCTAGTGTCTCGATCATTTGCCTGGTTATTTTCACTGTTACCACTTCAGAGAGGCCAGGTGGGTAACTGTCAGATTGTTCCACTTTATTGTCCACTCAGCCTTTGGTGAGCTGGATGTTTGGGGTTGTATCTTGTTTAAAGTCTCTGTATTTCTGGTTTTTAGTTTAATTCCTAGGTCCATTCTTGTAAATTGCTTATGGTGAGAAGATTTATTGCTAGTATTTAGAACCTTTGGAAATGACTACTTCTCAGAAGTGTCTGCCCAGTGTAGCTGGCTTTTGGGTTTGAGTCCGTTTCAAGATCCTACTTCTTCAACTCATTGAGAATGAGAAGTTGCTGCCTACTTGATGCAGCCCATGGATCTTTGGCACTGGCCTATAGTATTTTTTATGTTCCTTAGGAAGTCTATGTCTTGGTATACCAGGAAAAGCAACTGGTTAGAATAATTATGTTGCTTTGACTAATGTGATGCAATCAACAATAACATTTAACATTATCATGGAACACAGCCTAGAAAATGACAAACTGAGGTAACTATTAATTTGCTACCTTTAACTATATGAACTAGATTTGTAGTTATATAACAAAATTTAAAACAAACCAGAAAATTGTATGCAATAAATAAGCCCTTAATATGACAGCTTTACCCTTAGCAGAGAAAATTTAAAAGCGGTTAGAAGGAAAAATAGAGAAATAGAAGAAGAAGTGATTAGAAGCAAGGCTAGAGGACTAAGGAAGATCATGCAAACTTTGGGAAACTGGTGCAGAAAATGAGGGAAAGAGACAAGGAACAAATAAAAGTAGAACACAACAGAGCAACAACCACAAAAATCTAGAAACCATGTTCATACTCATATAAAAACAAGAACAAACAATGAAGAAAAAAACAAGACAAAACAAAACAACAAAAAACAAGAAAAGAGCGAGAAAAAAGTTCACTTCATGGTGTGTCTCTGCTGTTACTGCTGAACAGTGTTGGCAGAGTCCAGATCCATGTTGATTTATCCCAAAAAGCCAGTATTAGCTTTGTGGTGGGGTAGTGGATAATTGCAGGGAAATTGCACCTTTATTTTCCCTGAAGTTCAGACTGGTTTCTCAGTGAAGCTGAAGCCAGACTCATTCAGCCTACAGGAGTCAGTGCACCTTCTATGGGCTCAGACTCAGCTGGGGGGGTAGTGGTCACTAGATAGAGTCAGTGGTTGTTTTATGTTCTGAGCTTAGTTGGTCCCTCTCCAAGATAGCGCCCAGTCCACTGCCCTCTCCCATAGGACATCTGAATCCCTGCACCCTCAACAGACACTGCTGTCCTCTGTGTCCACTGCCCCTTCCACTGGTGCATCCCTCTGTGGAGGCCTCTGGGTGACCAGCAGTCATGGTGCATCTGCACGTCTGAGCCGTCCTCTCCCACACAGTGAGTCCAGGTTCAGGGAGAAGGTGTCACCTGCCACCTCCTTTTTCTGTGTTGATCTTTTTCTCTTCACTCTCCCCATGGGCTTTAATTCTCATTTCAGGTCCTTCCTGGGTCTAGGGGACCCACTGTCCTCCTTCTTCTCTTCCTGCTGTTGCTATATTCCAGTGTCTGGGGTCCAAATCTCAGAGAAGTTCTTTCTCTGCTGCTCACCACTCCACACTCTTCCAGTTGCCAAGCTAAAATTTACCTTCCATGTCATTGGAGGTACTTTCTAGTCATTTTAAAAATTCTTTTAGAATCTTAATGAATAATTTCATTATCATTAATAAACTCATTCTGTCTTTCCTTAAAGGACAAGCTATTTTTATGCTGAAGGAAAAGTCTAAACATTCATATTTATTTTCAACAAATAAATTCTTGTGGCATGTAATATAGCACTAACGTTATCCTTGGAAACAAAATCTGTACCCAGGTTTCTCCATTATCTCTGGAGAAGACCATCCTCCAGCTACTCTGATCATGGTCTCTTTACAGTCTGATTTTATTCTAAGCAAACAACCTCTGCATAAAGGACTAACTCATATGTGAACATGTCTGGTAGGGTTTTTTTTTATCATAGTAGTTTTATTCCTGTAAGGAATAGAGGGAAGCCATGGCTTGCTTCACTAGTTTTTCTTAGAGTTTTAAAAAAGACCAGTTCAGTTCAGCAGCTGAGCATTTTTTTCTATTACAGGCATTGGGCCTGGTGCTGGCCCTGGCAAGGTGAGACCCAAGGTCTTACTAGTTGGAAGGACTTTCCAGACGAAGGGCCTGAACTGATTCCTGAGGATCTGACTTCAGGACAAGTGTGGGTCGTGTTTTGAGAGATGTGTGCACAGAGTAGAGTGAATCTGGGAGACCCAGCTTGGAGAGATGAAAATGCATAGTCATTCAAAGGAAGGGTGCAGTTTTGTAGAGGAGACTGAAACAAGCACAGGGAAGAGAGGACTTAGGGCAAGAGAGGCAGACAAGGTCCATGTTCCTTTCCCAGGCATGGACTTTGTGCACCAGACCATAATAGCTGTCTGGGCACTGGAGTGTCCAGTAGCTGCTTAACCCAAGAAGGTGGAAGCCACAGATCCAGGTGGAAACCACAGACCAAGAGGGATCAAGAATGCAACAGCAGACCAAAGTCAAAGGCCTGGAAGCTCCCTGGAGGGTCGCCAGTGGAAATCTGTATTGGAAACCTTCAGAAACTGGAGACCAGAGTCCAAAGGCAGTGGAAACGAAAGACACATCTCCTCAAGCAGACTGGGGCTCTTAAAAATTGGCACGTTCTTAAAAATTGGTACATTTCCCTTTTTTACCTCATGCAGCTACAAGCCTATTAGTAGGTGGCACCCACAGCCAGGTGGATTTCCTTCTCTCAATTTGCTGGGCTGCATGTCAATCATCCACAGACACACCCCAACTATGCTTACTAATTGGCTAGGTGTTTCTTACTCTAGTCAGGTTGACATATCACAGTTAGTGCTCACAGAGATTAAAAGAAGGAATTATATCTATCAATTAGGAGACAATAGTGAATTCACTTATGTTTAGTAGATTGGTGGGGGCAAAAGGCATTCTTCAGTAAATTGAGAAATGAAGGGAATCAGCTGTAGTCAGCTCGCATAAGAAACATGAATGGAGAAGGATGCTTTAGGACTGTTTTCTCAAAAGGAGACTCTGACCATATCTAAAGGCAGTTGGAGGTATCAGTGAAAACGATAGGAGGGAATATTGCTAGAGCCAGTTTCAGGCAAAGTTAGGAGGACTGGGTTAGGGATCCTACATTGCTGAGATGTCTGTCTGTCTGTCAATTAAAAGAGGGACACATCTTCCTCTGTGATAGAGAAGAAGGAAGGAGGAGAGATTACAGTGATTTTTGAAACCACTTAAGTAATTTATTTTTAAGTAGATAATTCCGTCTCATGGTTCAAAATTTGAATAGTATAAAAGATCATGCAATGAAAAATGCCTCTTCACTCCACTCACAGTTGTGTGCAAGTGAACATTTTTAAGTTATTTCTGGACCTTTCTGCTCACTGCAAGTGACTGATTTCATGGGAGGTGGTGGCTGCTCTGTTGCAACAAGTTCCCTGGAGCTGCAATCATTCCCTATTCTCCACGTACTCATGGAGCAGCATGTTCTGGAGGTGACAAGGACCCCGTGCATTCCTGACCCTAAAGATGGAGAAGTGAGAGAACAAGGAGCTCTAGGTGAGAGGCTTGACTGCAAAGCAAGGGGCAGCTTTCCTTCACTGAGAGGGTATAGGACATCTGGGAAGGAAGCCAGGGTACAGCTGACGTTGGAGAAAGATGGCTGAGTTCTCAGAGGTGCGCAGCAAGTCTGCAGAGGGGTAGGTTGTGTGTGGGGTTGGGCTCAGTGAGGGATGTGCACTTTGTGAAGAAGGTAGGCAAATGTTAGAGAGGGTGACCTGACACCTTGAGATCGACAAGGGTGTGGGTGTATTCCCAGGGTTCTCTTAGGAAGACATGCCACCAGTTGCGATGTTCGCCTCTTTCCTAAGATTAGTATCTTGAGCAGACTACTGTTGTGAGCTGGGATTGGTATTGGGGGGCAGGGTTCTCTCAGGCTAGGAGGGGTCTGGAGAATCCTCCACAGCTGGCTCCTCCCTGGTGGAGTCTGGGTCTGGGTAGATACAGTGGGACGTGGAACACACAGAACTCAACACTCCTCCAAGGCCACTGGTGCCTACTGCCCTCAGCCTCCTGTGTATTCTTGCAGAACTATTTTACTTACACAAGAGACTCAAATGAGGATGTCAAAGTTCAACACCACATTAACAAGCTTGCTGTGATTGGCCTAAGGATTTTACACTACCCAATAGCTGAATACACATTTCCCAAGGGACTGTGGAATCGTCATTGAAATTGACCCGTACAGGGCCCTGAAGGAAGTCTCAAAAAAAAAAAAAAAAAAAAAACGCCTGAAAATTTAGGTATTCGTGGAGTTCAACACTTGTAAAAACATCCAGAAGAGGATGATCTAGAGATGTTAAGTTAAAAACAATTACAAAAATGAAACTATTGCAAGCTAAGTGTCCTCTATAAAAGTTCAGGTAGTCTAAATTTTGCACAAATGTGAGCAAGAAAAAGAAGATAGAATTCAAACCACGTTCAGATTACAGGATGAAAAGAAAGGAGGAGGCTTCCCACAGATAGTGAAGGCAGGCTAGAAAAGTATCCTTATGACAATAAAAGCTATAATTTAATATTTTAAAATGAGTTAAGAGATAAAGGACACAAAAAATGAATTAGAAAAAATGAAAACAAAATGGTAGAAATTAAGAAAGAATTACATGTAAAAGAAAAAAATCAGTTTGAAAATGGACTAATTTGAAGTATAACACAAGAACAAATGTATAGATTCACCTGGTTTTGACTTAACAACAATTAGAAGATAAAGATGAACTGTGTGTGGGGATGTAAACCTATATTCCTAGCATTTTGGGGGACTGAGACAGGAGGATCACAATTTCAAGCCCAATCTGGACAGCTCAGTGAGACCCTGTCTCAAAAGATGTTGAAAGGTCTGTGATGTATCTCAGTGCAGAGGCTCTAGGTTCAATTTCCAGTAACACATACACACATGTGTGCACACGTGCACACACACACACACACAGACAAACAAAATGATATTTAGAATATCTAATATAACACATACTTAGGGCTACAGGCATAGAATACAAAGTAAGTAAAACAGGAGCCCAGAATAAGAAAATGTCATTTCTGATGCATGTAGGGAACCTCGACCTTATTCCTTCTTTAAGCTAAAGGACGATGACAGTGGACCGCTTACTAATTCAATGTTTCTCAGCTCCTGACACTCTTTCCTGGCCTCGTGACTTTGTGATACTGGAGCTGGGCGCTGCTGACATTTCTCCTTGGTTACCAACCTTTCAGTAGAGGGTGGTGAGGAGAGGCTGCAGGGCATGACGGCAGAAGGAAGGGGCTTTGCGCACTGTCTTTCTGAGCAATGGAAAGCGGGTCGGGGTGTGGGATGGGGGATTTGGCTTGTGTGGCTCAGTGCCTCTCCTGTTACGAGTCTCCTTCCCACAGCCACCAGGCATCAGTCTCTGCAGCAGGCCCTCTTCGGAGCCCTGCTACCTTGAAGCCCAAGGGACAGTAGCTGCTTTTGGAAGTCACTACTTTTCAATCCCATAGAGCTCTTTTTTATACCTGTAAATGGTTGGTCATCTTTACCTGGTTAACATTTTTTTTTTTTTTTTTGGCAGCACTGAGAATTCAACCCAGGCTCTTTGTGCTGAACTACATCCCCACTCCATTTTTGTTTTTCATTTTAGCTTTTTAAATTTTGAGACAGGACCTTGCTAAGTCATTAAGTTGCCCAGGACAGGTTCTAATTTATAATCTTTCTGCCTAAGCCTTCCAGAATTCTGGGTTTACAGGTGGACACCATCATGCCCAGTTTAAAATTTTTTTTATTAAATTCTCCCAGCTTAGGGCTGGGGTTGTAGCTCAGTTGTAGAGGCTTTGCATAACATGTGTGATGTCCTGGGTTCAATCTCCTGCACCACAACCAAAGAAGAAAGTTTTTTAAAGGAAAGGAAAAGGAAAAATTCTGCCATCTTACATTCCTGGTGTGTTTTTGGACCAGACCTTGACTGAGTTTCTAAGCCTAAGTAAGAAAATTAGATTGATATATACAGTAGTACTGCTGAAGTTTTCTGAGAAAGAGAATAATGTTCTTTTTTTAAAAAAATTGTATTTTTAATTGTAAATTGACAGATTATAGTTGTACATACTTGGATCATGATGTCCTTAAAATTGTGTCGAAAAGTTAAATGTGGCTGAGTTGTTCAGAAGAGGGAAAGCCAAGAGGTATAATACACACCAATAAGATGGGGAGAAATGAGGAGAGTACTAGAAGAAGAGAAGGAAAGGAGAGAGAGAAAGCTGAGGAAATCAAAGAAAGAAACTAATGGGATTTAGGACTTCTCAGATAGAGAAGCAAAAAAAGATATGATAATTTAGAGCCATATTGTTTCAACACATCAGGGATGTTGATGATTGTAAACCAAGGATGCTTACAAGGATGTCAGGAGATGGAACTGGTTTTGGAAAGAAGGCAGTGGTTTGGGTCTTGCACACTCTGAGTTTGGAATAAAATGGCATATCCGGGTTAGGATTTCTGGGACGCAGCTGGGTGGAAAGGCCTGGAGCCCTGGGAGAGACCATTAGCCTCTCTGTAAGTGAAGAAGGATTATTTGTCATTCCTCAGAGCCCTGTGCAGTGAGTGTTGAGTGAGTTCTGGGTATTTGGATGCGGAGTTGATCAGCATGTTTGTGGTCTCTACCTTGGAGAGCGCACATTCTAACTGGAACCGGAAGTCAGACATGTCAGAAGAGGCCCTATAAATCATCACCCTAGCGTCCTCCCTGGACACTTGATCCCACATTCCCAAGGGCCTGGTTGGCTCTCCATGGTTAGAAACTGAATTCAGGCATTCTGATACACAGCTTAGTACTTGCTTTTCATTATACCAAGTGGCCTTTCTAGATATATTGTACACTGAATTCTATCTTTCCTGTTCCTATTAATTTAAATAAAATCTCAGCTCTTTGTTGAGATGACTTCAGGAAAGGCAAAGTGCTTCTCTTCCCTTGGCAGAAACTGAAACTTTGCTCAAAGGAAAATGCTTTGTTGGTGGAACTTCGCACACCAACCCTGACTTCAGTACCCTCCTGCATGTGCCAGCGCTATACTATGTGCAAGGCGGTCTGCCTACCAGTATACCCTCTCTGACTCCCCAGTTGGCCTTCTCTTGGATTCAAGCTAAATGAAAGCCAATTAGTCAAATGGAGAAGTTTCCCCATGAATTTCAATTCAGACTCTGCTTCCATGCATGAAAAGCTAAAATTTTACTGAAGTGACAGATAGCTAGCATGTTTGTGTTTATTTGACCCACGTTTTTCTTTTTTCATATATTGACAATATAATGAAAGGGAATAAAACATGTTTTGGCATGTTTGAGTGAGGTGATCCAGATACTCTTTGTTTTGTTGTTAGAATGAGACAACCTGGTTCAAGTTTTGATGCTATTACTTTGTGACTTTGAGAAAGTCACTTAACCTGTTAGTACTTTATTTTTCTCACTGGTGAAAATGTGGGTACGTAAGTGTCACTACTTTAGGCAGGTACTGTGAACATATCTAAAGTGATTGTGACAATGTCTGAATTCCTAATAAACACTACCTAAGTGCTAGTATTATAGCTATGCAGAGTTCATTATGTCTCATATATGTGACTTATTTTCCTGAGTCCCTGGGCTAGGAGTTACTGTCCACGAATTTTTCTCTACTTGGAATGACAAGATTTTAAGCCTATGAAGAGACAACTAATTGTAATCTGCACAGGTAAAAATACACATTCAAGGCAATAGTTACTGGGAGGAAGGGATGGGCTATTCCATTTGGGTGGGATTGTCTGAGACCAGGTCAGTCAGGAAACAGGAGTGAGTGTGTGTGCGTGTGTGTGTGTGTGTGTGGTGGGGCTGGAGTATAGGAAGAAGGAGAGGAGTGAGGAGGCAGCTTTGGGCAAGGCTGTCCTGCAGTAGCCTTGCTTTGGCGGTGGGGTAGGGGGCTCAGTGGAGAACATGGGGTGAGGGAAGAGAAGTGAAAAGACTCCAGTGCCCAGTGATATACAAGAGGCCACTTCTCTGAACTGCCTTTAATGGACAGACAGCCTTGCACCTGGGACAATAGCTGAATTCTCAGGCTTTGGTAGCAGGTGGAGCGAAGGTACAGTTTCAAAATGGCAAAACCAGGAGGCAGAAGTTGGCTCTGAGGACATGGCATATTTGACGGCTTCCTGGATTCAGCTGACAGGAGGGTTGGAGGAGACACTGCACATAAATCACTTAGGGCAGTGCCTGCGTAGCCAGCGCTCAGTGTATGTTGGCTGCTATTATCTGTTCACATCACAGTTTGCAGGGCATTAATTTAAGTGGAATGCTAAGAAATGTGGCCATGGACAGATATGGAAATGTGCCTATTATATTTCTTAACTCATGTTTGTACACTTGGGTCTTTTTTTCTGAAGTAAACAAAATATATTTTATAGCTGCAAGAGTTAACTGCAATTCTCATCATGATTTAAAGTGCGATTAGAAAAACTGGGATAATGAAACAGTGAGGCCACGGGTAAGGACTTCCAAGAGGCCTTAGAAAAATGCATGAACTAACGTTCTGTCACTGTTTCCTCTGATTACAAGTCTCCCTTAGAGTGACTTTTTTTCCCTCCTGGAATAAAAGAAAATGAAAATTCTGACAGCCTTTGGTTCAGGAACGGTTGATGGTATTGTTAGAACAAGCACATTCATTATTCACTGTAGACTTGCTGAGAGTGCTAATGACATTTATAGAGGTGTGTGGGTGAAATGCCCAGGGAGACCTGGTTGTATTTGAGTCCTGTGTACACAATGCAGTGTGTTTAATTTGTGAAAAATAGATTTAATAATTTGTTGGCTTTTATCTTCTTTTTAGACTCTCTACTCTCCTTTGCATTTTACTTAAAAACATTTACTTAAACTCCGCCGATGCATTGAAAGCAAGACTTTGTAACTGAAGTTTTACACCACAGACTGCAAAATTCTCAAGGATGGTGGGAGGGAAGAGATGTTACAAAGCTGTTAATTAATGCTATTTGTTTTCAGATGTTTTCATTGAGAGCTGGGATGCTTTTAGCAATGGTCCCTTAGTCGTATGTCTATTTTCACTATCAATGCAAACAGATTTTGGGCTCAAAGAATCCTGGAAGTGAACAGGTAGCCTGGGTGGTTGCAGCAACCTCACACTTTGCAGACAGGACACCAAAGGACATGTGCTTTGTTCAAGGCTGAGGCAGGGCCCGGTGTTAGGACAAGAACCTGGATCCTGTTGCTTGTTTTCCTGCCACCTCCCGCATTTCCCATCTCTCCCTTAGGATGCTGAATTTCATTATTGGGAACTGAGCTAGGTTATTTTAACCCTGAAAGCATTAAAAGATTTCAGAATTGGAAGCATCTGTCTCAATGCTGTGAGGCTCAGAGGTTAGCCCAAGGTCATGGATCAGGGGGAGAGAAGAGGGTCTGGACCTGGCACCCCTGACTTGAATGCTGGGTTATGTGAATGGATTTAAACACTCTAGATCCAGTGGAGGGATGATATGGTATGTTCCTGTCTAAAGGAATGGCCATAGGGCCTATCCTCACCAAGACCTGTGTATTCCATGGTTCTACCCACTCCAGTTCTCTGGGCCCTGAGTTCTCCCCTGCAAATTGGAGGGACCACAGAAATGATCTGTGGGCTCTTCTATCTTGAACATATGATATTTTGGTGATTCTGGATGTAGGGCTTGACTCAACTACATAGATTTCTTCTGTGAGCTTTTTGCTACAACTAAACTAATCATTTCTCTTCCAAGCAACCCAAACCTTCCCTGCCTGTAGCCTCTACAAAGCCAACCCTTTTTCCTAGGAAATGCTTTTGCCTCACATTAACTTAGGTAACTGTACTCCTTCTGGAATATCAGTGGCAAGGGAGCAGAGACCTATCTGTCTTCTCTGCCACTTGGAGCAGTTCACATGCATGGTAGGCACTCAGTAAGCATTTGCTAAGAGCTGGATTGAAATAATTATCGTTTCCCCCTTTTGAAACCTCATTAAATCACAAGTAGGGGTCCTTGGTCCCTACTTTTAGGTGCAGATTCATTTTGGGCTTTGTGCTCCATTCTGACCCAAATAGGAGAGATGCCAAGGTCTCGGCAGGAAAGATATGGTGCTGCTTGGGCTCTGTCTTCGACCTCAGGTCATGATTTTGGTGTTCCTCTTTGTTCAGACCTCCAGAGTACACCTGACTCTCATGGTGAATCCTGGACCCTTTCCTATCAGCTGTGCAGCTTGGTGCACCTGGTTTATGCCATGACTCTGGATAACGAGGCCGCCTACCCAGGTGGCCTTCTTCCGGCAGCTGCGGCTTTCCCCACAGTGCCTGCTCTGCTCTGGGCACAGGTTACCCTAGGTCAACGGTGGTGAACCTAAGGCACATGAGCCCCAGCTGGCTCTTTGCTATCACCGAAAGCTCTAAAAGGTTCACCATCACTGTCTAGGCTCTCACAAAAACCCTCCTGCTTTTCTTGACTAAGTAGTTTGCCTCATGTCCCATGATATGCCTATATAAGGGTCGCTTTCTTTGTATCCTGGTACTTCAGTGCCTGTTAAGATATTTGTCTTGCTGAGAAGCACCCTGGATGCTGGCTACTCCATTGATTGCTGTTGGTGCCTAGTTCCTTCTCGTGCTGTGTCTCTTGTTGAGTCTCTCTGGTCCCTGGAGTGGGACTGGCCACGCCATCCTCCTGCCTGGACAGCCTCTGCAGGATTTCATCGTAAACTCCAGTTTTCTGAGTCCAATGCCACACTGGTCTTGCGGCGCTTTTGGATGGGTCCCTTCCCTAGTAATCTCAATGCTGAGGAAAGCGTGGTGGTTTCTTCATTGAGAATTGTGGTTAAGAGTTAGCATTCTTCTGTCAGGGGGCCTGGATGCCAGATGTATGACTCAGACAAGTTCCTTACCTCCAAACCTCCATTTCTCCTCCTGAAAAATGAAAAAGAATGCAGGCAGTAATGCTCTTTCATCTCCTATCATCATGGTGAAGACTGAGAAACCAGTGAGTTCTGTGTGAGCACCAGGTCCCTTCTCTGGGTTCTCACGACACTTATGCTCCTTACCACTCATTTGAGAGCTAAAGGTACTGCAATAGTTCTTCGTGGTTTTCGATCCATGTCTTGCACTTCCAGCTAAATTGTCAGTTCCTTCAGGTAAAAAAATCTGTGTATACTAAACACACAATAAACACGTATTTTTAATTGGTGGCATGAATAATTCTGAAAATCGAGTATCTAATCTATTCTGAAAATCGAATATCATCTTGCCACAAACTCTGATGAGTTTACTCACCCTGCAGTGCATTTCCTTTGCCAGTGATGCACCGATGAGGGCGAATGTCAAGACAGACAAAAGCACTTAGTAGCCAACCTAGGAATTAGGCAGATTGCAGTTGTTTAGGTCTGGGACTATGTTTCTTGTTAGAGATGTTCTTAGACTCAATCACAGCAATGGTGAGAAATAGCAGTGGTAATGCTGAAAACTTGCTTTTGGATTAGCTCAGGAAAAAAAATGGTGCCTGGGAATCAGCCTCTGTGTGTGTGTGTGTGTGTGTGTGTGTGTGTGTGTGTGTGTGTAAGGGGAGGGCAACTAAGAGACTCCTACAGCATTTCAGACAGTGACTTCACTTGTAATGGCAGGCTGTCTTCCTCACTAGGTGGCTGTACATTTGTCCGTTTGCTTGACCAATGACTTTCCAGAAACCATATTTTTGAGTGAAAGCTGCCATGGGATCATCACTAACTTCAGCAATGTTACATCCACTTTAAAAGAAACAAAGGTGACACAAATAAGCCACACTTTTATTTATTTGGGTTTTGAAATGCAACTGGCGTTTGTGTTCTGACACTACGACACATGTGTGTACCTGCGATGATAGAATTATAGAAAGACTCAGACCAAGGGCCGGGAGTTTGGCTCAGTGCCTTAAGTACCTGCCCTGGCAGGCGCGAGGTTGTGAGTTCAATTCCTGGTGCCGCAAAAAAAAAAAAAAAAAAAAAAGAAAGACTCAGACCTGTGAGTTGTTGTGGAGTATTTCAGGATTAAGACGGTGGCTGCAGGTCCAGGTTGCAAGGGAGGATCTGGACTTAGAGGAAAGGAAACTGGGTTCTTGCTCTTCACCTTCCAAAACTTTGTCTGTTAAAATTGAGGGGAAAATCTGTCTTCATTGCCTGCCTTTTTCAGCACGTTAATGTAAAGGTCACACATGATGTTTGTGAAAACGCTTATAAGATTGAAAGCACCAAATACAAGGCAATGAGATGGTTTTGCGGGGTGCACGCCACACTCCTTCTTTGGACCTGTCGGTGCTCCCAGTGCTTGGCTTGGTGACCTGAACAGAGCAGGTTCTGGTGGCCAGGGTGTACCCATGCTGGTGGTTGTCACCTGGTTAGAGACCAGCTGAGCGGAGGTGGCGGAGCATTCAGGTAAGCCTTGCTTTTCCCGTACATGGGATTTACAAATTCTGATATAAGG
>RJWM01036311.1:0-18245 GCA_004363535.1 Dasyprocta punctata | reverse complement strand
GACACGTAGGATTTTTGTAATGTCTTTCCCTACTTTCAGCATGAAGGAAATTCTGACATAAAATAAGTGGAGAAGTGTTTCTTTTTCATTCATTTTCTTTTGAATATGTTTGGAATTGCTAGAACTTCCTTCTTAAATGTTTGGTAAAATTTACAGCCAAACCCTATGAGCCTGTAGTTTTCTTTGTAGGAAGACTTTTAACTATAAAGTCAGTTTTTAAATACTTGGCAGGACAATTCAGTTCACTGCCTTCTGAGAGTTGCCTGTCTATGTTTAAAAAATGGTTCCATTTCATTTATCAAAATCATCACCACATTTTTATTTTAATCTGTTGACATTTGTGGCTAGGATCTATGTTCACTCCTGATGTATTGAAATAATCTTGGTCAGTCCCTTTTTTTATCTTTAACCTCTATAGGCATGAATTTATCAGTTTTAATTATCTTTTCAAAGTGTCATCTTTTGTTTCATTGATTTTCCTATTTTTTTGCTTTCAATTTCATTGATTAATATTTTAATAATTCCATCTGCTTGTTTGGACATATTCAACTTTTTTATCAGTGAAAAGTGAAGTAGAAAACTAGATAATTAGTTGAGACATTCTTTTCTAATATAAAAATTTGATGCTCAAATTTGACCTTTAATCATTCAGTCAGTACATCCCACTAATTGTTATGTTGTTTTTTACTTAATTCAATTAATTAAATTTCATAATTTAATTTAATTAGTTGAATTTTGTCATTTTGCTTTTTGCTTCATGTTTAGATACAATAATTTACTTAGAATTGCATTGTTTAACTGAGAAATACTTGAGAATTTCCACATTTTTTTTCTTTCTGGTTTCTAATTCAATTGCATTGCGATCAGATAATATCTTCCTTATGATTCGATTGTTTTAATTTGTTGAAGCTTTCTGTGGGTGTGGAATAGGGTCCATCTCGATCAATCCTCAGTGGCCCAGGGGAGTAGCCCTACTTTCCAGATAGCTCCTGCTGCTTAACAGCTTCCTTCAGATTTTTTTAACTGATTCTCTATCTACTTCTACAGTCAATTACTGAGGAAAAAAAAGAAACCCACTAAGGTCTCCAAATAAAATTTTGAGCTTACCAATTTTCCTTTCTCTTACGTCAGATTTTTTTTTTCTGTGTTATGAAAGTCTGGTGAAAAATGGATGTATTTAGGATTATTATCTCTGCTCAGTGGATTTAAGCCTTCTCCTTATAGAATATCTCTTTCCCTTCAAACAGTTATTCTAGGTTTCTTTTGTTAGTGTCTGCATAGCACACAGTTTTAAGCTGTACACTACTTTAATTTTAATCTACCAATGTTCTTATATAGAGAAAGGGATATTTGGACATGAAACGTAGTAAGGCTTTTTTCCTTTTTACAATTTGATCCCTTTAAACTGGCATACTTAAATCACTTATACGTAATACCAATATTGACATGATTAAACCAAATACATTTCTGGTTATTTTACATTTGCCCTATTTGCTGCATGGTCTATTTTCAATATTTTTCTAATTCTTTTTGGATTATTTCCAGTAATATTCTATGTTTCTCCCTCTATTGGATTACTACTATTTGTGTTTATTAATCATTTTCATGTTTTAAAAATTTATGCACCATTCACTTTTCATACTTACTTATGACCCTTAATAACACACTTCTAATACCTTTCTCCCATATTTTTCTCTATTTTTGTCATATATATATATATATTTTCATATTATATCTCTCAGCACATATTGCCAGTATTTTTGCTTTAGACAGAGAGTTCCTAGGGGAATTAAAATAAGAAAAATGTTAGATTTGGTTTTATTTTTAAAATTCTGAAGTTCTTCTATGCTTTGAGAAGTGCCATGTTATGGTTTTATATCAGATTTCTTTTGCATGAAGAAATTCTTGAAAATTTCTTAGCGCACACATTTATGAACAATCAATTTTTCAACTTCTGTTTATCTGAAAAAGTCTTTATTTCACCTGCATTTTCTGTTTACTATACTCCTAGACTGGCTGTGTTTTCTATCAGTATTTTTAAAGTTTTCTTGTCATTATTTTCTGGCTTCTTTAAAGGTTCTGTGATTTATCCTTATTGATTTCTAGTTTGGCTAGTGTAGATGGGTATTTTTATTTTCACTTGTTCGTATAATTGTGGGGTGTCCTCTAGCTTTACGCATATGCAGTTTGACAGCTTTTGTTATTTTTGGAAATTTCCAATTTGTTTCCTTCAAACGTTTCTCCTCCGCATACTTTCTCTCTCCTTTTGAGATAACAATTACTCATTTTTAAGACTGATATTTTCTGGCTTCTTAGGGAAGCTCAATTCTTAATTCATCCTCCAGTTTCTCTGGATCTCAATTTGCATAATGTGTATTTTCTTATCTTCAACTATTTTCTTATCTTACTCACTTTCCCTCTGCGATATTAAGTCTATTGTTAAATCCAACAAAGAAAATATTCATCTCTGGATTTTTAAATATTATTATTTCTATATTTGGCATTTTAATATGTTTTCTATTTCTATTTAAATCCCCCACCTGCATATAAGCGGTATTCGGTTTCCACCAGACCCTCCAACATATCAGCCACAGATTCAGAGATATTCTTTCCTAATACTTACACCTTGTGGGTCAGCTCTGAGTTTCTGACTTGTGTGTCTCCGGATAAAGGGACTTTTCTTCCCTTGCCGGTTCTCTCGTACATTAGGATTAGACAGTGAGAACCACCACGCACGCGGCAGTGCAGAGCGACATGAGGCGCACGTGTTCTTGGGAACGGGCTGTTTTCTCCTCCCAGGCCGTTAGTGAGGGGGTTGTCAGTGCTGTCAGAAGTTGCCCTGGAAGCGGGATTCGCTGTTGCTATGGTTACCGCGTGCGTTCCTGGGACAGCCTAGCGCCATGGCTGTGGGCGGGGAGCTGCAGGTTCACTTGGCTGCTTTCGCTGTGACCCCGGGGGTCCGCAGAGGAAGCGGCTCTGCGTCCTCGCCCACTCCCCCAGTCGCAGGCTGCTGCTGGTGCCGCGTTCATCTTGCTGAGCTGGTGGTGCGGGGCTCCCTGCCATCCGGTGAGCCCCCGACTGTAGGCAGACCAGACGATCCCTGCGTGCCTCAGCTTTGCAGCGGAGGAGCTCTCGGTGTTTTACCGGTTTTTAGGGCAGCCGGATTCTGTCCTGAGGCCATGGTTGGCCTGTGAGAGAGGGGCTCCTGTGCCAACGCCAGCTGTCAGGAGGCAAAGCTGGTGTTATCGGTATAGGATCAAAGCCTCAGGCCTGCTTCCTGCCCCTTCCAGAGAGTTTTGGGGTTTGCTGCCTTGGTGCTTCCTCAGCCACAGTGGATCTTCCCCTTGGCTGGCAGGTGAGAGGATTTGGTTCTTCCGCTCAGAAGGGCCTGAAGCTTCTGCTTTTAGAAATGATTGGGCCAGGAGTCAGGGCGTGGCATCTTCCTGCAGCGGAAGCGTCGTTCCCCTGAGGCCCGTGTGTGTCCCAGGCGTTGCCCCCTCTAGCCTTCCACCCCACCCTGTCTTTTCCATGGGCGTGAGCAAAGCTGCACAAAAACAGAGCCAGCAGCTGAGCCAGTGCGGACCCCTCCGGTGACCCCTCCGGTGTGTGGCTCCCAGCTGCACCGCCCTGCGAGGCCAGCCTGCAGAGGCCTTGAGCTAGACTTGTACAGTTAGCTAATTTGTCCCTCCTTGGCCCCCTTGCTGCAAGCGACCCAATCTGCATAAACGGTCTCCTCATGGAGGTGCAGGTCCCTTCTTTGGACTTCTGGATTCCTGCTTGTCTTCCACTCTTGGGACCAAGAAAGAGTCACAGTGTGGCAGCTCTGGGCCTTTTTCTCCTTGTGGATGTAAGAGCCATTTCCAGGGCCACCTGCAGCTTTCCACTACCGGGGCAAAAGCGAAATTCAACTCAGGGTGTAAGCTTTCATTGTGCACTCATGTATGTTGTGAATTCTCTACAGAAGTTCAGCACAGATGAACACAAATCCTATTACAAGTGGCTACTCAGACAGTTTTCAGGGGAAAGCCAAACCTTGAGATACTTTGGCAAGCTGCATGCCCAATTCCTGCCAGGCCTTCACGTTTCCAGAAGCTTCTCACATTCCACATTCCAGTCACACACTGACTATGACTGCCAGCTATCAGGAATATCCATGCATTCCTGACATGTGTCCCACTAAGTGGGGAAGAAGCCATTTCCTACCTGGAGACTAACTCTTCCCAGGGCCGCTGGCCGCAAGAGGGCAGCTACCTTCAGCTGTTCCACTTCATCCACAAAGGTGCACAATCATGAAGCTGAAAATCCGTTTCCCAAACTCTGGCTGACAGTGTTAGACCATATCTTGTTGGGAAAAGCAGAATCACTTGCTAGTTACCTGCTGAAACTTCAGCGGTCCACGACGGTCCGTAATCCTTCCTCCAACTTGAAGCAATGAGAAAGCAAAGACAGTACCTATTTCTGGCAATAATCTAGTCTGAAAACTAATCTTCGAGATGATACTGGGACGACAGCAGACACTACACACACACACACACACACACACCATTCCCTTTGTAGAGCAATTTAATAATTTTCAAGCTATAAATATTCAAACACAAGTTATAAAAAGGACCTGATATCTAGTGACTCAGATTTTACTAGTATCACATTTTTTTTAAACAAAAACTTAAAGTCTTGGTCAGAGATTTCTCATTTATAATTTGTCACTTTGTAGCCTAAGAATCTGACTCTTACTTCTGTGCTGTCTCCCAGCCTCCCTGAAGTGGCTTGTACCATAATTACTCTCCTCCCCTGGGTTTCCAAATTAAGGAAGATATTTAAACAGTGTGTAAAAAATATCTTTAAATCTTGCCTTCAAGGAGAACTGCATTACATTTCTGGCAAGGCTAAAATTGAAATAATTTTGATCTTTTTTAATAAGGAGTATGGTATTTGGAAGGTTTTTCAGGCTACAGGAAAGGAAAAATGAGTTCCAGGTAGAAGATTTTTCTTTAAAATTACATTGTGTTTGTCAGTTCTGAGCTGCAGCCTATTCATGTAATCACCTTCTTTATTTTCTCACTTTGACACATTTAGGAATCGGGAACTAGCTCTGTTCTCACATTTTCATCACAAATTACAGGCAAGCGTTTTATGTCGTGCTGGGAATTCCCGTACCAAGATGAACTCTGGCATTTTGCAGTCTGCAGAGGCCACTTGCAAAATCTTGTCAGGATTTTATAAAATGTGCTTCTTAGCAGACAGAAATCCGGGACTATCTTGCATTCTAGTTTTGTAGCACTAGATGGATGTTAATGTTAGGTAGCAGTTAATCAAGCATCAATTTTCTGAGAATTTTTATCATAAAATAATACACCTTTAAATATGATGGTTTAGAGAAAAAAGCATCATTATAGATAATCTGCATATTCTAATTATGGAACATTTCAAATACACAGAAAAGAACCACATATTAGTTCAAAATTGCTGTGACAAAATACCTGGGAAAAACATTTGAAGGAGAAGGGAATTATTTTGGCTCACGGTTTTGGAGGTTTCAGTCTGTGGTCAGCAGCCTCCATTGTTCTGGACCTGTCATGAGCAGGAGATCACAGCACTGGGAGCTTGTGGCAGGGAGATTTACTCACCTCAAGAAGGCCAGGAACCAGAGAGCAAGAGCAAGTAGGGCCCGGAACAAGATACGCCCTTCTGGGCCGGGAGCAAGATATGCCCTTCTGGGTCATGTATCCAGAGCTCTGTTCCTTCCAACTTTTCAGTTTTCACTGCCTCCCAACAATGTCATCGGGGATGAAGCTGTGGTTGGCTTCATCCAGTCTGGAGGACAGAGCCACTGTGCTTCCACTGCGTCCCCACATCCCTGCCTGTGAATGCTGTTGCCAACATTAGGATGAAGTCTTCAGCACGTGAGACCTTGGACCATTCCAGACCCAACTCTAAGGCATAGAAAATTGTGTAATTCCAGGGAGATTTAAAAGACGTTAATAGTTTTCAAACTTTACTTCACAGTTCTTTTTTAACTTTTACAAAATAAATTTATAAAAATAGACTTTAAGGGCTGGAGATTTACCTCAGTGGCTCAAGCACTTGCCTGGTAAGCATGAGGTCATGAGTTCGAGCCCTTGTATCAAAAAAAAAAAAGTGTGATATATATATAAAACCTTCCTGAAAACATCTAGAAAGATACCATTCTTAAATTGGAATCTACACATATTACACTGTTTTTGTATATTTTCATGTTTGTAGATTGCATACAAATATACAATGATTTTTTTCATGGTTAGTTTTATATTAAAGACAGCATGTACTTTCCTTCTGTAATTGCTTTGAGGATAACTATGTTTTAAATATTCATCTATGTTGATACAGGTGAATTATTTTTTATTAATTTTGACTGCAATAGACTATTGCCTGTAGGTAAAAATACTTTACTGTGCATATTCTACAAGAAAGTTATGTTTATTTTCTTTTTTCACTTTTACAGTACCTGATGAGGACAAAACTTTGTATCTCATGAACAGGAGTGAGATTATCCCAAAGGTAAATATTTTCAAGTAAATTTGCTAAAATATGCGTGTGGTAAGTATAATGAATATTAAAATTCTTTCCAAAGTATGTTTATTAATTCGTACTTTCACCAACATTGCACAAGTGTTTCTACTTCCACATAGCTGGGACAGTATTTGGTGAACTAAGACATTAATTTTTGGCAATCTGAGGAGCTAAAGATGGCACCCTGGTGTGGCACTCCAGGGGCTCTGAACTTACAACCAAATGCAAGGTCCAGGTGGCGCCACACTCTGGGGTGTGCTCTGCCTAGCCACCTGGGTCCTGAAGGTCTTAGCCCCCACCCAGCAAGGTGAGGCTCCAGTAGCACACTCTAGTAGTGAGCCCTCACTAGCTGTGCAGAGGATCCATCTCTACCTAGTCCCACGTCTTAGCACAACACACCAGGGGAATGCCCAACCAGACTTGCAGGACACATAGCCCAGCACCCCAGAGCAACCCAACAAAGTACATCAGGGAAAAACATGGCCAGCCTCAGAAACCACAGAACACAAGGGTCCAGTGCCATAATCTGGGAGTGTGCCCCAGCTAGCCACGGGGATATTGGAGGATTAAAGCTCTACTCAACCCAGTGTTCCAGTACAATTCATTGGGAGTCTGCCTGCCCAACCACACAGGTCCCAGAAGAAAATGACAAAACAAAAAACCAAGAGGCAGTCTCAATCCCTCAGCCCACTGAGAACAAACCCAAGAGACAGTGAAGTGGAAGACACCGGGAGTCACACAACTGAACTTTCTGAAATGATAGCAAATGCAGTAAAGAAACAACTCCATGAAGCTATAGAGAAACTCAAATCAGAAATAATCTCTCAGCTAGAAAATGAAATGACAATCATTATGAAAGAAATGTGTGTATCTAAAGAAGAACAAGATAAAAATATAGAAGAAAACAAGAAACTGATGGAAACTTTGAATGAATAACATAAGACACAAATAGAATACATGAAACAGATACAAGGGGAAATTCAGGAAATGAGAAATTCCATGGAAAGTTTGAAAAACCACTTGAATGAAGCTGAAGATAGAAACTCAGACCTGGAAGACAACATGGGAGCTTACGATCATGAAAGAAAAGATCTCTTAAAAATAATAAGGGGCCAAGAAGCAAAAATTCAACAGGGGCAAGAAGATGCCAAGGCAAATAACAAGATTAATAGGCATAAATGAAAAAGCAGGGGTCAATACTAATGACCTGTGAAGACTATTCAGAGAAATAATAGCAGAAAACTTTCCAAGCATGGGGAGAGAATCTGAAATACAGGTAACTGAGGCATACAGAAACCCAATTAACCATAACCAAAATAAAGCTTCACCAAGACATATAATAATTAGGCTATCAGAAATGCAGCACAAAAACAAAATACTAAAACCTGTCAAAGAAAAGAAACAGATCACCTGTGAAGGACAGCCTATCAGAATCATGGCAGACTTTTCAACACAAACCTTTAAGTCAAGAAGAGCTTGGAGTGAAGTATTTCAAGTGCTGAAAGAAAGCAACTTTCAACCCAGATTGATGTATACTGCAAAATTATCCTTAAAAATTGATGGAGAAATAAGATTCTTCCATGACAAAGAACAGCTGAAGAAATTTATGGCCACCAAACCAACACTACAAAGAGTACTGAAAGACACTCTAGAATGAGACAAAGATAGCTACAATCTTACGAACAACAACAAAAGGAAACCACTAAGCCAGGCAAATAATTAAACAGAAAATGTAGAAAACCACCAACAGAAAGATATCATGACAGGGATGAGTCAGTATATATCAGTTATGTCAATCAATGTAAACGGTTTTAACTCACCAACAAAAACAAACAGACTAGCAGAGTGGGTTAAGAAACAAAATCCAACAATATGCTTGTACAAGAAACACATTTAACTCAAAAGGAAATTTACAGACTAAAAATCAAAGGCTGGAAAACAATACTCCATGCAACAGGAGCCCACAAAAAAGCAGGGGTAGCTATTATACTTGCAGACAATGTGAACTTCAAACCAAAAATGATCAAAAGAGATAAAGAAGGTCACTGCATACTTGTTAGGGGAAAACTTCAAGAAGAAGAGATTACAATCATAAATATATATGCACCGAACATGGGAGCACCCAACTATGTAAGACAATTCTTAATGGACATGAAAAACCAAGTTAACAATAATACAGTTATAACAGGGGACCTTAATACCCCATTGTCACAGAGAGATAGATCAACCAAACAAAAAATCAGCAAAGAAATAACAGAACTGAATCAAACTTGTGAACAAATGGATCTAGTAGATGTATACCAAGTATTCCACCCATCAACATCAGAATACACATTCTTCTCAGCTGCACATGGATCATTCTCTAAAATAGATCATATACTGGTCCACAAAACATGCTTAAGTAAATGAAAAGGAACTGAAATAATTCCATGCATATTGTCTGACCATAGCGCAGTAAAATTGGAAATGAATGACAAAGAAACCTACCATAACCCCATAAACACACGGAAATTAAATAATACTCTCCTAAATAACCAATGGGTCACAGAAGAAATTAAAGAAGAAATTAAACAATATGAACAATAGAGTGAAAATGCAAATACAAATTACCAGGACTTGTGTGACAAAATGAAAGCAGTCCTCAGAGGGAAATTTAGAGCACTAAACTCTCACATCAGAAAAATGGCAAGAACACACATGAACAACCTAATGCTGCACCTCAAACTTCTAGAAAAAGAAGAGCAAGTCAAGTCCAAAGCCCAAAAAAGTGAAGAAATTATCAAGATCAGAGCAGAAATTAATGCAATTGAAACTAAGAAAACAATACAAAGAATTAATGAATCGAAGAGTTTGTTCTTTGAAAGAGTAAATAAAATTGATAAGCCCCTAGCCAACCTTATCAAAAAGAGGAAAGAAAAAACTCAAATTCATGCAATAAGAAATGAAAAGGGTGAAATCACTACTGACCCTGTGGAAATACAGAAGATCATCAACACCTACTTCGAAAACCTTTACTCACATAGATTCGATAACACAGAAGAAATGCAGATTCCTAGAAACCTATGAATTACCAAAGCTGAATCAAGAAGACGTAAAACTGTTGAATAACCCAATTTCAGCTAATGAAATTGAAAATGTAATTAGGATCCTACCAACAAAGAAAATCCCAGGCCCTGATGGATTCACCACTGAATTCTACGAGAAATTTAGGGAAGACTTAATGCCAACACTCCTCAAACTCTTCAATGAAATTGAAAGGAAAGTAAGTCTCCCTAACTCATTCCTGGAAACAAGTATTACCCTAATACCAAAGCCAAAGAAAGACCCAACCAAAAAAGAAAATTATAGGCCAATCTCCCTAATGAACATAGATGAAAAATCCTCAGTAAAATACTGGCAAATAGAATACAGAAAATTATCAGAAAGATTATACATAATGATCAAGTGGGATTCATCCCAGGAAGGCAGGGATGATTCAACATACACAAATCAATACATGTAATACACCATATCAACAGGGCCAAGGACAAGAACCACATGATCATCTCAATAGATGCAGAAAAAGCTTTTGACAAAATCCAACACCCATTCATAATAAAAACCCTACATAAAATTGGATTAGATGGTCTCTACCTCAACCTGATAAAAGCCATATATCATAAACCAACAGCCAACATCTTACTAAATGGACAAAAACTGAAAACTTTCAACCTAAAGTCAGGAACAAGACAAGGATATCCATTATCACCACTCCTATTCAATATAGTCCTGGAAATACTAGCCAGAGCAATTAGACAAGAGAAAGAAATAAAGGGAATAAGGATAGGAAAGGAAGATGTTAAATTATCATTATGTGCAGATGATATGATAATCTACATAGAAGACCCCAAAAATCCATTAAAAGACTTCTAGAAGTAATAAAAAAACTCAATAATGTTGCTGGATACAAGGTGAACACTCAAAATTCAATAGCATTCTTGTACACAAACAACAAAGTCACTGACAGAAAAATAAGGGAAACCACACCCTTCACTATAACATCCAAAAAAAAAAAAAATGAAATACTTAGGAATCAATCTAACAAAGGAAGCAAAAGATCTGTACAGTGAAAATTACATTACTCTGAAGAGGGAAATTGAAGATTCCCAAAAATGGAAAGATACTCCCTGTTCATGGATAGGAAGAACAAACATCGTGAAAATGGCCAAAATTATTATATAGATTTAATGCAATCCCAATCAAAATGCCACTTGCCTACCTCATAGAGCTAGAGAAAGCATTCCTGAAATTCATCTAGAACCAGAAAAGACCTAGAATAGCAAAGGCAATTCTGGGCAACAAAGGGAAGGCAGGAGGCATCAGAATCACTGACTTGAAACTATACTACAAAACCACTGTGATAAAATCAGCATGGTACTGGAATCAAAACAGACCTGAAGATCAATGGAATAGATTACAAGATACAGCCACAACTACAAACACACTTAGACACCTCATCTTTGACAAAGGGGCCAAACATGTACATTCGAAGAAAGATAGCCTCTTTAACAAATGGTGCTGGAAAAACTGGCTTTCTGTATGCTGTAAACTAAAACTAGATTCATGTCTATCACTATGCACTAAAATAAAGTCAAATGGATCAAAGATCTGAATATTAAAACAGAGACACTAAACTTACTAGAAGACAAAGTAGGTTAAAATCTCGATGACATAGGAGTAGGCAGAGAATTCATGAACAAAAATCAAATTGCACAGGAAACACTTTCCAGAATCCACAATTGGCATCTCATCTTACTAAAAAGTTTTTGCATGTCAAAGGAAATCTCCAACACAGTATAAAGAAAACCCACAAAGTGGGAAAATACCTTAGCCAATTGTCCATCAGACAAAGGACTTATATCTAAAACAATAAAGAATTAAAAGAAATCAGACCCCTAAAATTCAAGGACCCAATCCAAAAATGGGCATCTGAGATGAATACACACTTCTCAGAGAAAGAAATACAAATGGCAAATAAATATATGAAAAAATGTTCAACATCAGTGATCATTTGGGAAATGCACATTAAGACAACACTGAGATTCCATCTCACTCCAGAAAGAATGGCCAAGATTAAAAAAATCAACCAACAACAAATGCTGGAGGGGCTGTGGGAAAAAAGGAACTCTTCTCCACTGTTGGTGGGAGTATACACTGGTGCAACCACTGTGGAAATCAGTGTGGAGATTCCTCAAGAAGCTAGGATTAGAGATCCCATTCAACCCAACTATCCCACTTCTGGGCATTTTCCCAGAAGAATTGAAAACATCATACCACAGCGATATCTGTGCACCCATGTTTATAGCAACCCAATTTGTAATAGCCAGATCTTGGAAACAACCCACATGCCCATCAATCAAGGAATGGATAAAAAGATATGGTGTTTTTATACTATGCTGTACTACTCAGCCATCAAGAAAGATTGCATTGAGACTTTTATAAGTAAATGGACACGACTTGAGACCATATTCATAAGTGAGATAAATCAAAGCCATATGTGTAAATACCATATTGTCTCCCTACTATAAGAAACTGAAAAAGTGTATATGATCCAAAATCTACAATAAATACTATGTAAGGGTAAAAAACTGCTCAAAGAGCAAAAGTAATTGGGAAGGGAAAAGGTGGAAAGAGGGAAGGGAAAAATAAAAAGATATAAATCTGTATATATGCATATGTAAGATAACTAAAATGAACACACTGCTGAATGTATTAGTTATTGAGAAAGATCGGTTAATACTCATATGATTAGATCAATTTTATATATCTATATCTGTTAATGTAAACAACCATTTTGAAGGTAATGATACGCAATGTTGCAACCATTGTTAAGTTTCTATCATCCTGTTTTCTAAACCTTTAATGTTACTGTTGTGCATTTGCTCTAGTCGTTTGTCTCTTTTGCTTTTTGTCTTTCTTATGTTTCTTTTTTCTCTTAGAAAAAAAGATGGTGCTCCATTGCTGTTTTAACTAATTTGATTACTGGAGAAGTAAGCACCATTTTATATTCCTGCTGTTCGTCTGGTGAATTTCCTTTGCCTGATATTGAAGCTGAAGTATTTATTATTCATTTTAAATGAATATGCAAGATCTGGTTACTTATCCTCAGTTGTTTATTCTGGTGGAAAAGTGATTCAGTGCGAAAGTTGCTATTTATGTAAAACACCAATAGGGCAAAACATGGTATATATTTATGTGTATATGTATTGGAGATGCAAAATCATATGGGATTTATTTAGAAGCTAATTTCTGTGTAATAGCTCGGCAGTTGGAAAAGGCTATATGGACAACTGAATTTTTATAATTTATTTTCTTAAAACAGATTATAAAGAAATGTAAAAGATAATAACATCTTTGCATCGGTGTGGTTTATCCATGTTTTTTTTCAAAGAAATCTAAAAATTAATGAATTTCCTTTTTATTTTATATGTTTATGACTTAGGAAATTTTATCCTATTCTGACATCTTTAGAATTAACTTTTCCATCGGTGTTTTGTAATTTTCTTTGCAGATACATTTCACTTCCCTGGCTTTGCTTATTTCTTGGTATTTTACTTTATTTCATGACTATTGTGAGTAGGATTTCTCTTATGAGTTGTTCCTCATCAGATTTGTTATTGGTTATAATTAACATTCTTAGTCATCAAGGAACTGAAAAGCAAAACTCCAATGTGATATCGACTCACCCATTTAGAATGGCTATTATCAAAAAGCAAAACATAACAGAAGTTTACTGGGATGTGGAAAAAGGGTGCTCATACTCTGCTTGTAAGAAGTAAATTAGCGCAGCCCGTGTGGAGAAATGCAGAGAGGCTCCTCCCAGAATTAAGAATAGTTGCACCATAGGATCCAGCTACCCTGATTTGGAGTACATGCCCGAAGGAAGCGGGCTCAGTGTACCCAAAAGATACATGTTTCTCCATATTTTGGGGGCACAATATGCAGAACCTAAGATAGAGAATGGGCCCAGACACCCATCAGCAACTAAAGAGTAAAGAAAATGTGCCCATACACAACATTAAACATATGCACAATTCAACCATAAACAGGAAAACCCTGCCATCTGCAGAAAATGGATGAATTTAAAGACACTCTGTTAAGCGAAATCGGTGGTACACAGGAAGATAAGGACTGAGGGTTCTCAGTGATCCATGGAAGCTAGCATGCAAGGTGATCTGAAAGTAAAAAATTGTGTGAAACTTGGGAAGGTGTGGAGTGAGGCATAGAAACAGAGATACTGTATCCCATGAGTGCGTGCTGTGTGCATGCCTGGAAATACCTCACTGAACCCAACTGCAGTGCATACATCATGCATGTTAAAAATAACTTTTTCTAGGCTTATAGCAATGATTTCCTTACTCATGGTTTAAATCCATATAAATTTTAATATTTTACGTGTAACTGTTCGTTGACATAGTGGGTACTTTCTGTGTTATTTGGAACCATACGCATTAATAAATATTATACTTTTGCTATTAATTTGGGTTTTTCATTATTGAATGTTCTTCTTTGCCACCTTTAGTGATTTTTGGTTTAAAGTTTACATGTTTAATACCAATATCACAAACTCCCCTGTGTTTCTGTCTCCATTTGACAGGTTTAGTTTCACTTATACCTATATTCTTTTGTGAATAGTGTAGTTTAAGATATTTTTGTATGCAATATATATCCGCCTTGCTCTTTGAAACAAAGTCTTTTTTCTTACACTCAGAGAATTTACCTCATTTATATTTTCAGTAAAATATACTACTTGTATTTATTCATTGTATGAAAAACTCATATTCACTAGATATAATTCATTGTGTTGCTCACTTTGTGTATAATCTTATTAATTTTCAGTAATCACATTATTTAGTCTAGTTTAATGTGTGTTTATTTTACTTTTTCCTTCAAGTAACTTCATAGCTTCTATATATTCCTCATGAACTTTCTCCACTGTATAATCATTTATAAATGTATTTTTATGAAACCATTGTACATTATTTTATTAATATATATTGATTGTTCATAGTAATGAGGTTCAGTGTGATATTTTAAAACATGCATAAACATGAACTGATCAAATCTATTCCACTTTACCCCCCTAACACTTCCCACCCTGTTTACTTCTGAGAAGTCTGTCTTTAAGTAACTATTATTGCTACTAAAGATCCTTGTATCAACTTTTTTAATCATATATTCCTCACATATTTTACTGTCATTCCCCAGATTGAAAATTTCATGTGGTTTGAAAATGATTCTTTTCAGTATAGCTGGTAAAAATGACATTTTATATTTCTCCTATTACTATTACTATTTTAACTTTCATATATTGTGCATTTAATTCAAGTTGGTCTCAATTTTTTTTTTATGTCAGGGTTTTCTCTACACTGTTTCTTGAGTAATCTGCCTTTTCTCCAAATTTTGCTGCTCTTCAATAGCATTGAAATATACTTTATATCTATATCTATATCTATATCTATATATATCTTTTTCACCCACATTAACGCAGGGTCAGAGCTGAGGGGCTTCATTTGCACGCCTGTCTCACTCCCGTCTGTATTGGCTTTCGGCATCTGCATTTTAAGGAAAATCTCTCGCTACTGTTTCACACACTTGTAGACACAGGATTAGTTATTTTGGTGTTGTGTTTTTACTTTGCTCAGCAAACAGAGGAGCTGGCACAGGGACAGTCTTCGTGCTCTTTCACCACCTCGTCTTAAGTAAACACCGTGATGCACTATTTCTTCCTTCATATAACTATAATTCCTGAACTAACCTGAGCATAAGATCAAGTTTTAAAAATATCATTATTTTTAAAAAACATTGCAAAGAGTATATCCTTTGAAATAGTGCTATAGATTAACTTCACTCATCTTAAATAAAATATTAGCAAACGGAATTCATGTGTGTTATTAAAGACTAATACTCCATGACTAAACTGGGTTTGGTTTAGCATGCAAGCGTGATTTCATATTAGCAAAACCATTTAATGTAATACATTACATAAATTGGTTAAGAGGAAAAATACACGATTGCCTCAACAGAATCTAAAATGTCTTATGCGAAAATTCAATACCCACTCCTGATTAAGAGAAAATTTAATCCTCAAAACACACACACACATGCACACACACACAGACACAAAATTGTCTAACTATATTACAACAGATAACATTCTTGATATAAAACAGGTATATTGTATGTAGTGTTAAGATACTAGGTTTCATACTAGTATCAGCGGAGAAAAATCTACATCTTAAAAATATCAAAAAGACTTACCAAACGCTTTCAAAAGGATCCTATTGTTGCAACATAATAAGATGGAATTGGAATGGTAATATACCATTGATAAATAATATGTTTCTCTATACAATAAATCCAAGTAATCAACAACAAAACAATCAATCAATGCAAGTAAGAGTTCCAGAATACAGAGAAATCTAATATTAATATACATAAAAGTAATACATATTAATATGAATTCACTAAAATATGTAAAACATCTAAAAACAAATGAATACCATGTGTCATTTGAAGTGCCTATTAAATGTATTAGGATATAGATGGTTCTTAAAAAAGTGAATGAATAAAATGAAGAATACTTTCAGGAAATAGAACCTAATACATGTAAATTAAAGAAAAGACAGTATTCGATCAATAAATCTTATTATGCTTCTGTGATAGTCTTTCTATCAAAGGAAGTTATGTCCCTATTTTACAAAATATCAAAAAATTAACTCTGCACAGATTATTGATTTTTATGTGGAAGTAACACATAGCAACAAAATATGAGCATTTTTATATTATCAGGTAGAGAAAAGATTATATAGAATGATTCTGCATATCTATAAGCCTTAAAAGAAAACAGAAACTCATATAAAACCATGAGTAAACTAAAAATATTAATAACACAAAAGGAAATATGTACAAATATTTACCATTTTTAAGGTGAATAAATATCTAATGTCATCAGTACAGCAAATGTTTTTTACAAATAAATAGCAAAAAGATGATGAACATAATTTTTATAGTGGGACTATCTTTTTCCTCAGGGTGACATTTTTTTCAAATCTTTGATAATTCTCAGAATAACAAAAATTGAGAAATGACTTTAATTTTTTTAAGTTCAATGAAAATCCTTGTTCTCGTGTTACTAAACACAAACTCACTCTCTGAAATTGTGCCCCATTATGTGCATGAGTATTAGATAAAGAGAAAGAAAATAATCAGTAATCATTCATGTTGAGAACAAAAGATAATACCAAAGTTACAAAATCACAAAAGTCAAAGTTAAATTCAGAAAGGCTAGAGACTACATTCACTGTAGTATAAAATTCTGTCATTGATTGTTTTAGACTTCTTCTTAAAACATCATTCTTCTAGCTCATATGAAGTAAGCATTGCAGTAAAAACAAACCACATAGCACAGTCACCATTTCACTAGCAGTTAAAAGTTCCATTCTACTTTTATCATCATCTAAAACTAATTAATTTTACACCATTCTGACGTAACTATTAAACAATTTTATGTGACCATTTATAATACAGGTGAAATCCAGAGGTAATGTCTACCGTCTGCTAGCCATGCCTATGTTAATTAAAATTTAACAGGCTATCAGTTTAAAATTACCTAAACAATGCTACTTGATCAATTAAAATCCTTGACCTAAATGATTAAATCGACATAACATTTATTCAGCCTAAAGGATAAAAGCTCCACTGAAAATTATCCTTACGTACTTGTACTTTGGGTTACTGTATTTGTGTTAAAAGTTTTTTTAAAAGTGTTTTTTACTAAATGTGATTGATCACACTCCCTTTATTTAGGAAGAAAATCTCCATGATTTGGGGACTAACATACAAGGAAGAGGGGATTCTAAAAACAATGACTTCTGTGGATGTTTCTCTCTCCTTTGGGTTTTGTTTGCTTTCTATGAAGCTCAAGCACTCCTGGCCACAGCAATAAAAGTGGTGCTTTCCCCTCTCTGAAAGAGCACGAACAGATAAGTAAACTTAACTTATAATTGAAAGAACGTTTTAGATTCTTGCTTAACAAAATTGAGACACTTCGATGTAATCAAGATTATCCTTATTAAACTCAAAGATTAAAGGGATATGGCTTTTGAGAACACACACAAAAGGATTAAAGAAAGCTGATTTTCTAAGGAAGACAGTTCACATCTTAAGTATTCTAGTAAAATGAAATGACTTAGAGCGACCCGCTGTCTTCCCTGGACCCCACTGCAGCAGAGAGCTTGTGCTGTTGCGGGTCATGGCCCTGAGAAACCGCTGTCAGACGGGGTCCCCGGGCTTTGCCACTGGAATCACACAGCCCGACGTGCAGGGGAACCGACCACCGACCCCTGAAGGAAGGCCACTGGGTTCCACGGGCTCCATGCACCACAGAGAGGACAGCACCTCAGCGCCGCAGGCAGGGCGACTCAAGGGCTAACCCACGAAATCACTGACGGGTGACTGTGCTTCCTAACCCTCACCCTAACCGACCCTGACCCTGATCCTGACCCTGACCAATCCTAACCCTGACGCTGACCCTGGCTCTTACCCTGATCCTAACCAACTCTAACCCTGACCCTGACCTTAATCAACCCTAATCCTGACTCTGACCCTGACCTTGACCAATCCTAACCCTGACCCTGACACTGAACCTAACCAAC
>RJWM01036310.1:0-18246 GCA_004363535.1 Dasyprocta punctata | reverse complement strand
CATTTGATTCAAAGAGGAGAAGAGTTTGACTTTACTCAAAACTCAGTTTAAGTCAGAATCCAGACTAAAGGACAGATTTCCAATCATACAATTAATTGTTACCTCTTGAATTTAGTGTGAGAAATATTTATTTACCTATATTTTAGGTGTTTTTGTTTCTTAGGTTGAGCATCCATGTTGGGAGCCCTTGGAACTGGAATTGAAGACACGTGCAGGGCTGTGGCATGGGCCAGGGCCAACCTGAGAACAATGAGATGCCTCAAATGGCAAGATGAGGTCCCACTTGAGGACACCTGGCCCCAATTAACTAAATAAAGACTGTAGCTGCAGGCATTTCACTCCTGTAGTTAAATGCAACATGGAGGTCTTCTCCTAAGATACTTCTTCTAAATCAACATAATCTGTTACTTAGAAAAGTCCTTGAACCACTTGCAAGGTCTGTTCAATTTTCCTGCATTTTCCACTCTACCCCCCACTTTGTATGAAACACATAAGCCTGTTTCTAGTCACCTTCTGTGCAAAACAAATCTCTCTTTGTAGTCTTGCTCTGAGGGTCTTGTTCCCTCCCGAGCTGTTCACATTTTAAGAATGAAGACCCATCAATAGGTAACAAACCCAACTGTGCCACATAATCTCCCTGTTCAAAAACCCACAGATCAATAGCACATGCAAGAACGTGTATCTCATCTCTACAATCACCATGGATCACACTAGGCACAATAGTTTTCTTTTAGATTTATTTATTTATTTTTTTATTTTTGTGTGTGTGTGGCACTGGGAATTGAACTCACAACCTCACACCTGCCAGGCAGGTGCTTAAGCCACTGAGCCAAACTCCCAGCCCTAGATTTTGAGGCAGTGTTGCACTATATAGTTCAGGCCAATCTTGTGCTCACGTTGTAGCCCAAGCAGACCTTGAATTCACAATGCTCCACCTACCTCAGCCTCCCGAGTGCTGGGATTACAGGCATGAACCACCAGGCCCAGCTATTTCTTTTAGCCCAGTATAAGACTAACTCTTCCTTCAGGTGGGGGACCCCAAATTTCTGTGGGAGCTGGGGTAGGCTGGTCACCTACAATGAGAGTGACTATAAGCTGTAACATATGCGCTATTAAATCCGGCAAGAACTCTGCAATTTTTTTTAATATGTCCCATTTTTTCACAGTTAAAACATTTTATGTTGCTTCCTTCTGTATTTGTAAGGCCAGCCATAACCTGAGCCATCATAGTTGTCTTATATAATTCAGTTCCAATGTCTTGACAAGTTAGAATATATGCTGTTAAATCATTAGTTGATTTTACAGGATTTAAAGCCTGTTTACAGTCCCAATTGGCATTTTCATACTCTAATCGTAGAGTTAAAATGTTCACAGCTTCTGTGTTTGAAACCTTTCTGCGAATGGCTTCTTGTAATTTAGCCACAAACTGAGTAAAATGTTCTTGGAGTCCTTGCTCTGGAACTGTTATCCATGTTTCTTTTATTAAATCTACCAGTTGTGAATATAGCCCATCAGGACACTGAATCTGCTCCCCAAGTGGCACACATATTCCTGTCCCAGAAAGCATTTCCTCATTTATTGCTGGTCGCAGATTGGGACCCATTCTGTTTATATGAGCCTTGTCCAAAATAAGAGTATTAACTTTACATCAAAATGAAGGAATTGAGCAGGAGATAGGCATGTTTGTACCAGATGTTTGATATCATAAGGTGTTAGTTGATACATCAGTTGATATCCAATACAATTTGTAACAGTCCCACAGTAAATGGACTCAAAACTGAAGGAATCAAATTCCAAATTGAGAACATCTCAGGGGAAATGATTTTTCCTGTGCTATGTGCCTTTTTAAGATTTTTTCCAACTCTTTCCCAATTATCAAAATCTATAATGCCTGTCTAAGGAACCCATGGATTATATTTTGTTACCTCTTTCAATATTTTTGTTAGGTCTTTCTTTGGCACATAAAACCCTAAGCATTTAAGCAGGCCTTGGAGGAGCTGTAAGAATGTTTGCTCCTTGACTGTGGACCTTTGCCTTATTTTTACTCCTGGATAAAACATCTTGTCCACAATGGGAAGACTCACCCTTGTTCTTTCCTCCCTTCTCCAGGTGTTCCCAGTGAAGTTTTCATCCTGTGAAGACTTCCTTCATATCCACACTTTTCATGCTAGGGAGACTTACTCATTTAGTCTAAAATTCCTAGTCCAAGGATTTCAGGTCCCTGTTCCAGGTGCCACTTATGGGGACCTAGTCTAGGTCCCCAATCTCCTGAACAAGTGTATGGCAAAGGCTTAAATAAAGGAGATAAGTGGTATGATTTTAGGGCTCTAGGAGGATTAAAAACCCTCTGCAGAGTTCAGGGGCTCTGGTGGCTAAGACAGAGGATGACTCTGGACAGCCTATGTTTGTTTTATAAAGATTGTTGGAGAGTGCTTTGACAGTCTAATAGATACTGGCATAAATGTGTCTGTAATTGCATCAGAACAATGGCCAAGGGCTCGTATGTCTCTTACCAGGCTGGGAACCCCTCAACATGTGTCATGAAGCACCTCACCCCTGCCTTTTGAGGGGCCAAACCAATGAAAGGGTTTCTTTTTACCATATGTGGCACTTATTCCAGTTAACTGTGGGGAAGAAGTTTATTACAAAGATGGATATTAGTGCTGACTAGTGATTTTGATTTTAAAACTAAACAAATGGGTTCCAACGTGGAAACTAAACAGGCAGATTCTGATCCTAGGATTAAAAAAATGACGGCTGGGATGGGATATCAAGAAGACAAGGGACTAAGAAAAAACTTACAGGGAATCAAAGAACCTATTAAAATTATACCTAAAAATGACAGACAAAATATCGGATATCAACAGGTTTTTTGACAAGGGCCATTGATGCTTCTTCCCCCACAGCAGCTAGTAGGGAAAAGATTCACATTTGTGTTTTACGTGTGTTAATTAAGAGTAAATAGTCAGCCCTTTTCTTTCCTGTGTGCCTAGAAGACTGACATGCATTTATTAACATAAAAAATGTGATTGCTAGATGATAATTAATAAGTTTAACCTGTGAGCTTCAAAGATAAAAAAAATTTAAGTAAAACATAGCCACACCCACCACTTTCAGGCAGGGAGATGGGAGCCATAGCCTGAAGTGAAAACCACAAATGACAAAGGTGAGGCCAAAGTGTCTAAATACAAAATGCAGTTTTGCTTTTCCTTTGTATCTTACCACAAAAATTCCTTAAAACTCTCAGGTCTAAAAATGATTAAATGTACTCACAATTCACAAAATGGAGAGTTCACTTCATAATAGATTTCACTTGGCAGCATATACCATTTGAAATTTTTAAATTTTAATAAAGATGAAACTGCTGCAGCAGAAAGATAATACAATCAAATAAAGGCTAAGAAGAGTCCTTTGAAAAGATCTTCATACTGGACAATCAAAGCACCCAGTCCAGGGGCTGAGGGTGTGTTTATGTTTTTCCAGAGAACGCTAAATGGCCTATCTGGGTGCCAGTGTACGCTGTTCAACTGTATCATGGACCCAAACCCAGAGAAGGAATTCATTCCATCTTTCAAAAAGCAGATGCTCAGTCCTATGACAGTGATGCCTCAGACACCATGCCACAACCCATAGAAAAGGATGAAGCTAGAACCACCCTTAATTGACCCAGGATGCTCAGGAGATGGTAACCAAAAATAAAACTAAAGGTCTAGATAGGAGATAACCAAACTAAAAGATTAATGAAAGTAGGGGATACCAAAGTTACTAGCATTCTTAAGATAAAATACAAAAATACATGCTAATTATAGATAAGATTTTGTCCTTTCCAAAGTTCCTTTTACAATAGATCTCTGCTAATTGACCTACAACAATTTCGGACTAGTCAATTTATAGTTGTAAATTCTAAATTGGTAAAAACTTATTATAATTCAATTTGGTTAAAAGTGTATTTCAGTGCACTCTGATTTTGTAAGATGTTTGTCAGTCTGTCTGTGTATCTGTTGTCTGTTTGTCCAGTCTGTAAGCAGTTGTTAGGAGTTGCTGAGCTAGTGATCATTAACACGTGTGGAGCAAAAAACACAAATACCTGTACAAGAGTGCCCAAATGGTTCAGAGGACCTAAGAAAGGCCCTGAGGGCATGGGGTGCTGGAGATGAACAGGTGTTCCAACACTGAGAACACAGGGTGTAAGAAGTGAGCTAGTTCAGCAAAGGGGTATGATACAAGTATATAAGTAGTCCCTGGGAATTTAGAGAATTCTCACAGACCCCGACAAGCTGTGTGCTTGCTGCTATGCCTGTTCAAATCTGTACAGATCATGTATCCATGTTTGCCCCTTTGTCCGCTCTGTAAACAGCTGTTCTTTTTATTTTGAGCTCAACGATTTTTATCTTTTCTTTTTCCTTTTGCATTTTTAGGTCATTTAATCAAAGGCTTGTTTGGGTTATAGTATTACAAACCATGCTTCCACCTGGGTTGCCAGCTGGTCCAAAATGATGCAAAGACTGGATATGTGAATGTAGAATATATTGTTGTTTATTATGGACTTGAGAGGCTCATTACTTAAAAAATTAATGGGTTAAATGTTATGATTGGGGTTTTCATCAGTCATCAAAAAATAAATAAATAAAATTTTAAAAATATTTTATTAAGATGAGTACACAAAATTCCTTGGGATTGAGATTGCTGGACAGGACTCCAGTTGAGAAATGAGAAAGCAGCTGCCTGGTAACATTTTTAACTAGTTCTTGTTCATTGATCAGTGGCCCCAGTGATGTTCGTAGCATTATGGGAGACAACCCAGCTAAGGTTACAAAATATTTTATTGTAATATGTTCATACTAGTCATCATCAAAAAAAGTAACAAAATAAGTTATTGATCTAAAGATGCCCATGCAAGGTTTCATATGGTTATGACAGATTGTTACTAACTTCGTGGTATATTAATGTATTCATGCTTCCAGATATGTAAATTTTCCAAAACGTAAAACAGGAATTGTATATGGTGACAGAATTTGTTTCATATTCAGACCTCTGCATTTAACAAATGCTTACCAGATGTACATCCCATTAAAAGTTCACAAGTTAGATAAAAGTTTTTATGTATTAGAGATGATGGACTAAAAGGGGTATTTTATGTTAAAACAAAAATTCAGATTGTTACAAAAATGTCATAATTGTCATGATACAATAATATGTATGGTTTTGATTCCTGATATCCATAGATAGTAAAAAATAAATTTCATTTATTGTTGTAAGGTGTTTCATATTTAGATAAGATAGTAATTAATGTTAAGCTTTCTGCCTCTAATACACTGTATTTTTATCAATCTTTTCTTCTGGATGTTCAACAACTAAGGTTTAGAGGCCAAAAATTAGAAAGACAAATGGGCTAAGAAGATAGCCAATATTTTGGCCTCAACCCTTCAAGGTCAATGAGGACCCAGGACATAAAAAGACCTTTGCTTGCATCATCCATAGATACTCAGTGAGTCCCGGGTCTTCTGATCAAGTAGATTATGAGACCACAGAGGAAAGTGATTTTTGATGTATAGTGTGCCTAAGGAGAGTCACCAGGAGAAAAAAATCTCCCAAGCTTTCACAGAAAGCAACTTTGTCAAGCAATGGCCATGACTCATACTGATGGTTGACACTGACAAAAGAGCCAAGAGGTCCTATGCATGGTTTCAAGGCAATTCCTGAGGAGACCTAACTGACCTTGATAATGAGAAACTGCTTATATTTAATCCTGGTCTCATTTTAACTTGGTATTGAACCTACTGCAGAAAAGTATAATTTAAAAGTTGCAATGCAATGCCATAGTAAAATGTTAGCTATAAAAAAGGCTCAAATCACTAACACCTTCTGACAATTGCTGGTTACACTGGTAACTGATTATTGTTATAGACTGCTAGACTATACAGCATTTAAATTATGGAGAGTCTCATAACACAGTTACTCCAGCTTCAACTGACCACCCATCCTGCGTAACAGCTAAATGAAAGGAAGGAATATGTCGGGAGCCATTGGAACTGGAAATTGAAGACACTTGCAGGGCTTCAGCATGGGCCAGGGCATGACTGATCCAAGAACAATGCGACACCTAAAAGGACAAAATAAAATGACAGCTAAGGACACCTGGCTCCAACTAATTAAATGAAGACTATAGCTGTAGACATTTCACTCCTGTAGTGAAATACATGGAGGACTTCTAAATTAGCATAATTTGTTACTTAGAAAAGTCTTTCAAGTCACTCCCAAGGTTTGCCACTCTAACCCCCTCCTTGTATGAAAACTAAATAAATACAGGCTTCCCAGAGGGATTCTCTGTCTTAGTCACCAGAATCCCTGAACTCTGCAGAGGGTTTTGATTCTCCTGGAGCCCTAAAATCATACCACTTATCTCATTTATTTTAAGCTTTCACTGTACACTTATTCAGGAGATTGGGGATCTAGGCCAGGTCCCCAATACATCCATACTTATTTCCCTCATTAAAAAAATACTATTTTAAACAGTATATGACAATATAATCATGTACATATTAATGTAGTACCATGCAATTTTTCCATGAATGTGTACATTTGGCAATGTTTAAATCAGGTTAAAAATATGCATCTCCTCAAATATTTATTATTTCTGTAGGGCGACCTCTCAAAATCTTTCTTTGCAGTCTTTTGAAATGTATACAACATCAATCCTTACTGTGCACTAGCGCAGGAGAACCTCTTACTGTTATCTGTCGCTAAAATTTACTACCTGTTTTTCAGTTTCCTACTCATCTTCCATGTCTCCTACTTTTCCCAAACCTCTACTATTCCCCACCATTTTAGTCTCAAATTCTGTGAGATCAGCATTTTTCCAATTCCATATATGAGTGAAATTATGCAGTACTTGTCTTTCTATATTTAATTTATTAAATAATTAGTAAAATTAATGTGGTTTAAATCTAAAATGTATCCCCAAGTCCCATGTGTTCAATGGTGGGGTTTTTGGAATGTGACTGGATCATAATGGGTGCTGAGAGGTGAGGATTTGTCCCAAAAGATGGACAACTGGTGGTGTGGCCTGAAAGACTGTATTCAGTTCCTGGTTCCAACTGTTGCTCTCTGCTTTCTGGTTTCTATGATGTAAGCCACATCTCTCCAACATGCCTCACTGTGATGTTTCTACCTTGGAACCTGCCAATTGAGGAGTGAATCCCCTGAACTTTGAATCAAAGAAAGCATCTTCTTTAAATTGTGGATGTTGGGTATAGTAAGAAATGGGAAAGCTGACTAGCACAAAAAATTGTTACCAGGGAGTTGAGTTTATTTCTATGGCTGCACCTTATGATTTGATTTAGAAGCCTTTAAAACTGGTTTACGTAGAGGACTTTGGAAAGAATTGGAGGTATAAGTCCAAGTGAAGTGTAGAGTTTGATCAGTGACTCAACCAGAGCTCAGAAGACCAGTATGCTATTATGAATGAAGACAGTAAAATCCAGGCTCCAGAGGCTTTAAGATGATCAGGGCTGAGCTCTACAAACCATTTAAAACTCATATCTCACCACAACTATCCCCTCATGCTGAACATGGAGCTATAGGGTTTAGTGTTTGACTTCCTGCGTTTCATCCATGCTTTGGCTCAATTCTTTTCTATCCTCCTATTTCTTCATTTTGGAAAGGGAGTATTTATTCTGCCATTTTGTGTTTGAAGTATTAACTTTTTAAAAAATTTTTACAGTAACTCACTACTAAGAATTTTCCTTGAGTCATGGAGACTTTTCAGTAATGCTGGAATTACTAAGACTTTAATGACATTTAGAAATGAAACTAATATATTTTGTATAATAAGAAAAATATGAGACTCTTGTAGGCCAGGGATAGAATGTAATTGAATAGATCTCAAATGTTCTCAAAAATGTTCATGTCTTCATTGGTGAGGCTTTTGGAAAGTGAGGAGATCATGGGCGTACAATGCTCTTCAGTACACTAATCCAAGGATGAGTTTACAACTGAAAGTGCCATTAGAATCTGCCAGAACGGGCAAGTCATTTTGAGTGTTATCTGGAAGGGTGTATCATTATTGGCAGCTACACCCATGTCTTTCTGTTTCCTGGTTGCCATGAGTTGCTTTTCTCTGCCATACTCTCCCACCACAAGTTTTCTACCTTTGAGCCATTGAATCATGAGTTGATTTCTTCTGTGAGCCAAATTAAATTTCACCATTAAGTTGAGCATATCAAGCATTATGTTTCATCAATGGAAAGGTGGATAATATGATAACAATCTTCAATTTCATTCATATGGCTGCAAATGCTTTGTTTTTATCTATAAAGGATGCATAGTATTGCCTTGTATATATGTGCCTCATTTTATTCATTCATTCATCAGTTAGTAGATATTTGGCTTGTTTAAATTTCTCAATTGAACATTGCTTATTTGATTTGTAGCCAACACTGCAAAGACTGGATTTGGGTTGTTTCATTGATATACAGACTTTATAACCTTTGTATTTATACCCAGTACAGAGATTGCTGAATGCTATGGTAGGGACATCTTTAATTTTTAGAGGAAATTTATCCTATTTTCTTTAATGGGTATATTAATATAAATTCCCAGTATCAGTGTGCAAAGGTCTAAAGTCTCTTTTTTGTCAGGATTTGAAACACTTCACTCCAAGCTCTTCTTAATTTGATGGTTTGTGTTGGGAAGTCTGCTGTGATCCTGACAGTTTTTCCTTTCTAGGTGATACGTTTCTTTTCTCTAACAACCTTTAATATTCTGTTTTTGTGCTGAATTTCTGGGATCTTGATTATTATATGTCTGAGTGTAGATTTCTTTTGGTTATGGCTACTTGGAGTTCTATAAGCCTCGCTTATCTGAATGTCAGGTGTTTTCCCATGTTTGGGAAGTTTTCTACTATTAGTTCTGTAAACAGTCTTTTTATGACATTTGTGTTGACCCCTGCTTTTTCGCTGACATCTATCCCTCTTAAATTATTTTTCTTTGCATTCTCTTGCAGCCATTGAATTGTTATTTTCTGGTTCCTTGTTATTTTTAAGAGATCTTTCCTTTCACACTCATTAGCTGCCATCCTGTCTTCAAGGTCTGAAAGTCTATTTTCAGTCTCTTTCAAGTGGTTTTGCCAGCTTTCAATGGAGTATTTAAATTCCTGGATTTCTCTTTGGATCTTTCATTCATTGTAATTTCTTCCTATATTTTTTATTCAAGGTTTCCATCATTTTCCTATGCTCCCCTTTTTTATCTATGTCTTCTTTAGATAGGCACAGCAATTCTTTCTTTATGTTTGTGATTTCTTTTTTTATCTGAGCTATTATTTCTGATCTGATTACTTTTACAACTTCATGAAGTTGCTACTTTGCTTCAGTTGCTATCCTTTCAGAGATTTCAGATGTGTGACTTCAATTTTCTTCCATGTCTGTATCTCCCAGGCTTGTTCTGTGTGAGCTGGAGGTCTGAGATTGCCTTTTGCTCCTTCAAGTTGACATTTTCCTGAGTTCCTCCCAACAAACAAGTTGTGGGATCTCAGTCACTTCCCACATTGGTTACCCTTCCATGGAGTAGGGGAATGGTACAGGTACCTGGGTTTTTCTGGACACAGTAGATCCTGGAGAGACAGTGGAACCTGGGGCTGGCTTCTCCAGACTCACATGTCTACCTCTAGGCTTCCCTGATGGCCATGTGTGAGTGGCAGCAGGGCTGCTGCTACTCTCAGTTCCTACACTGGGACTCCTTCAATGGTGGCAGGCACTCAGTGGCATGTTTATCTGATTTTCCCAGCCTGTGCTGGGTGCCCACAGAAAGCAAGCATTTCCAGTGCTGTCCTGTGGGTGCATGGGGCATATCTGGCTATTTCTCCTTCCCTACACTGGTTGTTTGCAAGAGGCAAGCACCCCAATGGGGCAGGCATTTGTTTCTTTAGTTTTTTTTTTTCAATAACTGTCATTCTTATTGAATTGAGGTGATAGATAATTCTAGTTTTGATGTTAATCTCCATAATAATTAGTAATACTAAACATTTTTTATGTAATTGTTTGCCACTTACATGTCTTCTTTTGATCTTGTTCAGATCTATTGCTCATTTTTCAATTGCATTGTTTTTGCTATTGATTTCTTTATGTACTTTGAATATCAACTACTTTTTAGATACATAGTTTGCAAATATTGTGTCACTTTCTGTAAGTTGTCTCTGCACTTGGTTGATTACTTCTCTTTTCTGCTATGCCTTTTAACTTAGTTATAAATAATTCATTTGTCTACTTTTGCTGTTTCTTGTACTACCAGGACCTTGTTGAAAACTTCCTAGTAATTTTGAGGCCATGAAAAATTTTGCCATGTTTTCTTCTAATAGTTTCATAATTCATGTCTTATATTTTTTGTTTGGGCCATTTTTAATTTGTATAACTAGTGTTAGAGATTTAGTTTCATCTTTCTGAATGTATTTATCAAATTTTCCTAAAACAATTCATCAAAAAAATTATTTTCCCTTTTCTTGGCACTTTTTAAAAAAGTCAATTAATCAGCATAGTTCTAAGAAAACTATTCTATCCAACTGACCTGTTTGTTTTATGTTACTACCCTGATATTTTTCTTACTACTACTATGCAGTGTCTAAGTCAGATAGTACAATAGCTTCAATTTTGTTCTCAATGCTCAATGTGGCTATAAATATTCTTATTTCATTCTTTGATTCCATAAAAATTTAAAATTTTTTTTCTAGTCTTGTGAAGATTATCATTGGTATCTTGATAAGGATTTTACTTAATCTGTAAATCACACTGCATAATATAATCATTTAACAATATTGATTTTTATTTTAAAGAGAAAACTTAAAAATAAAAATAAAACAGTTTCAAAACAGGCTAGTAAGAAAGCAACAATCATGAATACATTACATGTTGTTATCTTCATAAGAGTTACTAATAGTATATGATATAGGCATGAAAAATTGTCCAAAAAATATTTTATGAAACCTTTCTTTTCAGTGAACTAATAGAACTATATTAACTATCTTAACTATCTTGTATGTGTATGTATTTTTTCCTTCATTTTCTCTTTCTCCCATCACAGTTTCTCTCTTTTTTTTTAAATTTTTTCCCAACTCATAATATCTATTGTATATTTTGGATATTATTTACTCATTCAGTATTTCACACTAGTGAGACAATGTTTACACATGTTGGTCTGATTTATTTCACTGGTGAGTATGGTCTCAAGTTCCATCCATATACCTATAAAAGTCTCAAGTTTACCCCTCTTTATGGCTGAGTACTACTCTATTGTATAAAAGAAACATCTTTTTTTATCCGTTCCTTGGTTGATGGACATTTCAGTTGTTTCAAAGATTTAGCTATTACAAATTCTGACACTACAAACATGTGTACACATATGTTGCTGTGGCATGATGTTTTTAACTCTTCTTGAAAGATACCCAGAAGAGGAAAACTAGGTCAAATGGGACCTTCAATCTTTGTTTTTATAGAAAGCTACACAATGAGTTTCACAATGGTTGCACCAGTCTACACTGCCACCAACAGTGGGGAAGAGTTCTTTTTTCCCACATAGCCCCATCAACATTTGTTATTCACTGATTTCTTGTTAATGATAGTCATTTATTCTGGAGTGAAGGAAATCTCAGTGTTGTTTTAATCTGCATCTCCCTTTTAATCCATGAAAAAAATCACCTTTTTTTCTTTTAAATTTTATTATTAATTATCATTTACATTGTGTAGATCTTATGTCTCTTATTTAATTTATTCAAGGTATTTTATTTTGTTTGGCATTTTTAAATGAGCTTGCTTCTTTGATTTCTATATCAGATAATTCACTTTTGGTATATGACAATGTTGCTCATTTTTATTTGTTAATTTTGTAGCCAGAAAAATCTGCTAAATTGATCTATTTTTTCTAATAGGGCTTTTTTTGGACAATTTGTCATTTTCTACTTTAAGATACTGTCATCTGCAGAGACAGCTTGATTCTTTATTTTCCCTCCAATGTGGATACTCTCTATTTTTATTTTTTTTCTTGCTTCACTGGTCTCACTAGGATTTCCACAATTATGCTGAATAAAAATGATGAAATTGGATATCATTGATTTGTCTTAAATCTTAGAAATCTTTCAGTTTTTCTGTGCACAGTGCAATATTTATATTTATTTTAAATGGTCTTTATTATCATTTATTGTGGTATGTTTCTTCTGTAAATAATTTGTTCAGCATTTTTATCATGAAGGGACGTTAAATTATATCAAATATTTTTTCTGCATCTTTTAAAATGATTGTATGGTTTTTGTCCTTCGTTCTGTAGATTTAATATATAATTTTTATAACAAAATGTTCTTATATCCCAGGAATAAATTGATCATGGTGAAAATATCTCTGAATGTTATATTTGGTTTTCTAATTGTTTGAGGATTTTTGCATTATAGTAATCAAAGATATTAGGCACATAGTGTTCTAGTCTCTTTCTCTCTCTCCTTCTTTCTTTTTTTTCTTTCTTTTTATTTCTCTTTCGTTTTTTCTGTTTCTGTTCTGCCCTTATCTTGTTTTGGTAACAGGATAATGCTGACCTTGGTGAATGTGCTCAGAAAAATTCCTTTCTCTTCAATTTTTTGGAACAATTTAAGAAGAATTAATATTATTCTTTAGATGCTTGATATAATTGAGCAATAAAGCCCTCTGGTTCTGAGTTTTTCTTTGATGAAAATATGTTTTAATACTGACTCAATGTAGTTAGTTATTATTGCAGTGTTTGGGTTTTTCATTTCTTCATGATTCAATATTGGCAATGTGTGTATCCATCTTGTCTACATTCTCAAAGTTAGTAGCATAAGATTTATTGCGATGATCTTTAGTGATCTCTTCTATTTATGTAACGTCAATAGTAATGTCTCCATTTCTCTCTCTGACTTTAGTTGTCTTTTCCTGAGTCTAGTTAACGGTTTTTCTATTTTATGTTGTCAAACAATTGGCATCTCATTTATTTTTAAAAATTTCTGCTTCATTTATTTCTGCTATGATCTGTAATATTTTCTTCCTATATTGATTTTAGCTTTGGTTTGCTCTTACTTTTCTAGTTCCTTGAGATGCAGTAATAAATGTTTAAGGTGTTTCTCCTTTTTTGATATGGACAAAGTTTCTATAAACTTCTATCCTAGGATAGATTTTGCCATTTTAGGATAGGTTTCAGTATGTTCTGTTTCAGGAATTTTAAAAATTTTCTCCCTGATATATTTCTTGACTCGTTGGTATACAAAAACAAGTTATTTAATTACCACATATTTGTATAGTTTCCAATGCTTTTCTTTTTACTGATATTTATCTTTGTTGCATTCTAGTCAAAAAAGATAGTAATATGTTTTTAATGTTTTAAAAATGTGTTCAGTCTTATTTTGTGGCCAAGCATATCCTTCATCTGGAGTATGTTCCCATGAACTGATGAGAAAAACTTGCATTCACCATACATTTACTAAAATATTCTGTAGGTATCTTGTTAGCTTTTTTTGCTCAGGGGTGTAGTTCAGTTTTGCTTTTGTTTTTGTTTTTTTTGTCTGTCAATTTTCAGTACATGATCTATGGATTGCTGAAAGTGAGGTGTTAAAGATTTCTGCTATTATTGGAGCCTATCTCTCTTTTTAGATCCATTAATATTTTATTATACGTTGTAGTGATCTAGTTGAACTGACACTTTCATAATTACATAATACCTTTCTGGTCTCTATCTACTGATTTTGATTTGAGCCATTGTGTCTCATACAAACATGGATACTCCTACATTATATGGAATTGCACTTGCAAGGGTTATCTTATTTTATCCCTTCACTTTCCATTTATCTGTGTCTTTGGAAGTGAGTTTTATGTAAGCATTATATAGTTGTTTTTATTTACTTATCTATTCAGTTACATTACGTCTTTTAAAAAACTTAACCCATCTTATATTGAAGGAAATCATTATGTAACTTGCTATTTAGTTTTGTTGTAGTTTCTGTCTTTCCTTCTCTTTCATATTGTCATTGTTAAGTGATTTACTCTAGTACTGTGTTTTGATGCCTTGCTTAATATTTTTGGTTGCCTATTACATTTTTTCCTTTGTGGTAACCAGATAGCTTGCAAATAGCATGTTCTAATTATAACAACCTATTTAATATTATGACAATTTAACATGTTTAAAAAGATTAAAATAAAAAATAATTAAAATATACTAAGAAAACTCTACATTTATATTCTGAAATTTGATATTTTGTTTTTTACCTATCAATGGTGTCTGTCTCATCATTTAATGCAGCAATATTGAGTTTCACTTTTTAGTTTTCATATTATGATGTGAATGGTTTTCAAATCATACTTCCAGAATTACAGCATTTGGAATTTGGCTATATAACTACTCTAAGAAATATATTTTGCCTTTATATGTTTTCTTCTTATTGACATCTGTTTCTTTTAATTTGAAGAACTTCTTAGAGCATTTCTGGCAGAAAAGATCTGGTAGAGAGATATATTCTTTGAGATTTTGCTTTTCTGGGAGTGTCATTACCTTTCCTGGATTTACAAAGGACTGCTTTGCTGAGTACAATTTTCTCAGTTGGCAGTTTTCTTCTTTCATTACTTTGAAACTCATACCACTGTTGCCTAGTCTGCAAGGTTTCTGCTGAGAAGTTTTCTTTTCAGGTGAACTGGAAGACTCCTGTTAGGCATTTCTTTTCTCTTCTTGTCCTGAGAATGTTCTCTGGTTTTTTTGTTTTGTTTTGTTTTGTTTTGTTTTGTTTTGTTTTGTTTCACCTTGATTATTATATATCTTGGGGTAGTTGTGACTGAATTAAATGTGAATGGTAACCGTTGACCTTTCTGTAATCAAATATCTATTTTCTTCCCTAAATTTGTGAAGTTTGAATTCTTTATTTAATTGAATAATCTTTCTGCCCATTTGGCACTTTCAAGTGCTTGTTAAACCCCTAGAACCTCCCTATATCCTCCTTCAATACTGCTCCATATTTCTCATAAACTTCCTTCATTTTGTTTCATTTCCTCATCGGTGTATTTTTAAGCTCACCACACCTTCTTCTTATTTGAGGTACTCTGTTATTGATGTCTTTTATTTCGTTTTTAATTTCACTTCCTCCTCCAAGAAAGAGACATCTCTCTCCGCACTTAGCTGCTTGAAGCTGAATGAATTGGGAATCAGATGATTCTTTCTCTTCTGACTCCTTCAAGAATCTTTTTGAGTTGTTGCATCAGAAGCAATTGCTGTGGTCTCTCTCCTGATTTCCTTAGCTGTTCTAAAGATAGTTTGGTTTTTGAACAGCAGTTTACTTTGGTGAGTCTGTGTCTAGAGATCATTGCTGTGATTATGTTAATCAGTAGCCGTGTTGCTGGGCCTCAAGAGGATATGAGTACGAATAATATTTATTTAAATGCTAATTTCCTCTGAAAATATAAATGTAATAAATACAGTGTATCAGATTTCAAAGTCTCATATCACATGTTGCATAACTCATGGAATGGCTATGGAATAAAGCCAAATTCCTATGTTCTTTTTTATTGGAACAAAGATCTGGATCATTACCAGAATTATGTGGTAAGAACTACGGTATTATTTAAAGAAATATTAGGCTATTTAATTTAAATTGCCTACATCAAATAAATAAATCTATATGCATAAATGGTTGAAGTACTCGCATCCTAATGAAACTTATACTGGAGTGATAGCAAAAGTATGAAGAGAAGCTGGGCACTGATATTTGTTATTTAGCAGGAAGTGATTCTAAAAGATGAGGGAATCAACTGTATCATAGTAAATTGACACATAATGTGGTCTTTAAAAATCCAGTCATTTTGTTATATCCCTCAGAAATTCACAAAAATTCTACTTCCCCTAATGTCAATTGAGGTCACATGTTGCTAATTCTTTGGCAGCTAGCCTGATGTAGAACATTCAAGACGGTGAAAATTCACACATATTTTAGTCAGTGGTGTCTGAAAGCTTGCTTCAGCAGGACCCCTCTCCAATGTCAGAAACTCTCAAGGCTAACTTTTCTCTGCCCTAGAGAAGCTGGAATGCTAATATAGTAGAGTGTCTATGAACATGGCAGAATGTCATTATTCTTAAAATGAAGATCTGACCCTTCACTAGTATCTTATCTATCTCACTTTATTAATCAAGCTAGCATGCTATTGCTGATTCAAAGAAGCTCCAACAACATGATACATGACATTTTCTTAAGAAAAACCTATATATAGTTATGGCTTTAAATTTCATTTATTTTATTTTCAGCTAAACTCACATCATTATTTTTAATATCAATAGTCAGAACACTGGTTTTTCTATATTTCATAATACACTTGCATACAGGGATACAAAATTTTTAATAAATTGGACTCTGTCACCATTTCTATGATACATATTGTTTCTCTATATTAAAGAGAAACACTATTAATAAACTACTAGTAATGAACTACATTTTCTAGTTCACACTTTTCATTTTGCATAACAAATATTGATCCAAAGAGGTTAAGACTGTTGTCTCAGTAGTCAGTTTCCCAGCCAACAGATTTATTGATGTCATATAGTCTACCTAAGTATCTCAATCTATATTTTTTAGGATAGAGATTAAATGAAATCAAATTTAAAACACTTATGTTATATATTTTAGTCTATCTTATTACCAGAATATGATTTCAAATAGACTAAATAAGCATTCAGGGGATGCAAAATAACCTTTGCATTAAAGACTGGCACGGTGGTGCATGCCTGTAATCCCAGCACTTGCTAGGCTGGGGCATGAGGATCATTACAAATTCAAAACCAGCTTGGAATGCAATTTGAGCTTAAGGCTAGCCTGAATTGCATGGCAAGACCTTGTCTCAAAAAAAGTAAAAAAATAAAAAAAATCTCTGTATTTTTATTTTCATCGTAAGTGAGATCATTTGCATGTAAGTATTCCTTGTTATGATTTTATTATACAAACTTGATTTTATAAATAAATTTAAGTACTGATCTTTTTGTTCAGTGCCATAAACCAACAGTTTTCAGGTATGCCATGTGAGAGATCATAAAATTGATACTGTCTCTTTCTTTTATCTTATTTAAATGTACCCATACTTCTATGACTGAACTTGAATAGTTGGTACCTATTTATCTAATTATGTGCTTTTGTATCAATGTTAAAAAAACTTGCTTGTTATTATTAGAATAAAATCCAAAATAACACAAGGAAAAGATCTTAGAAGTTTCCGTAGGATGATTGCTAATAATTAGAATTAGGGCCAATGTTTTATTGTGTATAAAAATTCTAGTAGTTGTGCATAGTACACTATTGTGAGGTAATTGGTCTATTTCTCTTTTAACACAAAGAGCTATATAATGTCAGAAGTGTGTTGTCCAAATCTATGCTTTTGAAGACTGGCAGGGAAATCTTTTATTCAACCAGCACATTGAGAATTATGTGAAAAACAAGCAAAGAAACATTCTCTCAGATCAAGATTGTCTATTAATGTAAACTTACTAATATTCCTGACAGCTGGACTCCTGCAGCTTTTACCTGTCTCTTTTAAGCTGCATACACTCAAAGTCTATGCAGGTAGGGAAGAGAGGGTTAAAGTGGGAGAAATTCAGTGTTGCTGATACCTAACCAACTGTAAAAACTTTGATTGTTCAACTACTCTAATTCTAATCGAAATTGTCTGACACTGAAAGTCTTTCAAAAAACAAAATGCAAAACAACTTATTTATTGTGATAGTTATTTTAAGTATTTACTTTTAATAGTAAATGAAAGGATATATTTAGTTAATTTTAAAATCACATGGTATAAACCAAATAGGAGATGAAACAGTTTTCCTTTCTGCTTCTTAGGGTTCCATTTTTAATTGTTTTAATTTTTCTTTTAGTTAGATTCATTAATCTGAATAACTGATCTACATAAGTATGAATTATTTATTTGACTTTCTATTATAAATATGGAGACCTTACTCTTGGATCTATTTCCACTATTTTATTTGCTGTTTTGAAACACTACAAATACGTACTTGGAGTGTATGTGTGTGTTCATGTACACTGACATTATTTTGTGAGAAACTGTTCGCCATTTGAGTCTGGCTTCTTATTTGTCAATACTTTGCCTCTCATTTTTCAGTATTTTGCTTTTAATTTTCAATTTTTAAAGAAATATTATTTGATAATTTTTCTATCTTTTGTTCTGTATTTAAAAAAGCAAGTTATGTACAGGTACAGATTCTCCATGATGA
>RJWM01036309.1:0-18327 GCA_004363535.1 Dasyprocta punctata | reverse complement strand
TCCTCTTGACCTGCAGTATCCCATAACATTAATCTGACATCTTCATCATTAACTCTGAAAGAAGAGATTAATTTATTCAGTATATAAAAATATTTTTATAGTACAGCTGTGTATCTCTTTTTATTTGTCAAATACAAATATATTAAAACTATTGTCAATTTCACTCGCAAGAAGCCTGAATAATTACTAAGTGTCGATGGTCTTCTCAACAGTGAAAGCAAAGCTACAGCTTTCACTACAGTTTTCCTCCAACAACAGTCACGGGCAGCAGTGGCTCGCAGACCAGCAGCGCTGGGAAAGGGAATTCCCTCCGGCGTGCCCACGCTCCTCCACTGCACCATCTCCTACCGGGCTCTGTGCCCCAGAGACGGCGAAAAAGCAACAGCCAAAGCCGCAGCCCGCCTGCTTGGGTGTCGGCGCAAGCACTTACTCTACTTTGTTGCACAGCTGACTCTCCTGGAAGGCACAGTTATGGTCTACAACGCCTTCATTTTTTCCTTAAATTCTGGATCACACCTAGGGTTCTGCACATGCTCAGCCACAGCCCGGCACTGAGCTATGCCTCTGGTCTACACTGCCGCTGTGAAGACTGAATCAGCAAATACCGACCCACTCACTCCAAGGGGAAACGCAGGGTTAGGTTCCTGGGAATCTCTGGTTATATTTTCACCAACTGATCAATGCATAATCTTGCTTTATGTGTGCTTCTAAAGACATCTTATTAATATAACTGTTAATTCATTAACACTGAATTCATGCCCAAGAGTTCCACCAACATGATACTGGGGTTTTGAATCAATTTTATCAACTAGATGAATTTGCAATTAACCTATGAGTAACGAAAATCAACTATATACTTAAAATATTAATTTGGTTTCAAGCATTTAGTACAAAAAATAAACATCATAATCCCAGCACTTGGGAGGCTGAGGCAGAAAGACTGTTGCAAGTTCAAGGTCAGCCTGGGCTCCAAAGTGAGCCCAAGGCCAGCCGGAACTGCATAATGAGACCCTGTCTCAAAAAGACAAAAAAAATTTTAAAAATAAAATAAAATAAAACAAACATCATCAAGAATTAAAATGAAGCCAGGCGTGGTGGCACATGCCTTTAATCCCAGCACTCAGGAGGCTGAGGTAGGAGGAGCGTTGTGAGTTCGAGACCGGCTTGGGTTACAACGCGAGTACAAGGCCGGCCTGAGCTACACAGCGCAACCCTGCCTCAAAAAACCAGGGCCAGGAGTTTGGCTCAGCGGCTTAAGCGTGTGTCTGCCAGGCACGAGGTTGTGAGTTCAATCCCTGGTGCCGGGGGAAAAAAAAAAAAAAGAATTAAAATGAGTCCCCTTAAAATACATTCTAGGAAAGGAAGCAATATGGTAGCACACAAAGGTATCAGATTGGAAATTATTATTTAAAACAATGAACACAATCATATTTGCTTGATACTACTATCTGAGCCATTAAGTCAGATTTGTTGAATGGTTCTTATTTCTGTAATACATTTTAGTTTGTTTCCTGTAATCTAAAAGTCTTGAAAGATCTCAAGAATAATGACAAAAAATATTACTCTGAAGTGATGTAGAATCGAACTGGATTTCCTGAAGTAAGATTTCCTTTCCATAAGCAAATTTAATCCTCTCAAATCTGTTTTTTTACTTCTTTAGAATAAATGTGAATTATTAATTTTCTAACATCTATGTACTCTTTCAAGTGAAGAGACATTCTAAACAAAAGAAATCTATAATATAGGAGACAAAAACTACTTTGAGATACAGGCAACTTTCTTCTAAATAAAATAGCAGATGGAAATATCATTGGAGTTAAGCATCAGTTTGTGTTCAGAACACACTAAAGTGTAACTAATATACAAGCACACTATAAGACAAGAAAAAAGAGGGAAAGAGACAAGAAAAATGAAGATAAATGATAAAAGGAGGGAAAAAAGATGAAGAAAAAAGAAAAAGATATATATGCCACCAGCAACAGGCCATTGAGCATCGACTGCCATTAGTGCCTAACCTTGTAATTAACTACAAATATCTGCCTAACCACTGTAATTTATTATAAGTACTGTTATTGCAAAGAAAGTCTAGACACAGTTCACAAATCCAAACCAAAGGAATCAAAAGAGCCAGGTACATACTGTATTTGTTGCTCCAAAAAATCAACTCCAATGGTTTTCTTGTAGTCTTTTGTAAAAATGCCTTTGCAGTATCTCTGAATCATACTTGATTTTCCAACTGCTCCGTTCCCAACTACCACCATCTTGATGGCCACTTCCATATCTTCCTCCAACATTTTTGAAGTAGAAATAGTTTCTTTATCAACTCGAATTCCAGGTATTGGATCTTCTCTCAGATCTGGGATTTAAGATGAAATTATTTTTTCATAACACAAAAACTGTATAAATTACAACTGTTTAATCAAGAAATAGTTACACTGCATTGCAAAAATTTGTTTTTAAGACTGAGGCCTTGGCTCCACCTCTTTCAGACAATGTAAATTTTGTGAAAGGTGAAATGATTAATTTTTAATACTTTATCGGTAGCACAAAGCATGATACTCATATACAAATAAATGCATAAATCTAGGGCTGGGGATATAGCTCAGCAGCACAGTGCCTGTCTGGCAAGCACAGGGTCCTGAGTTCAATACCTGGTACTATTAAAAAAAAAGAAAGAGATAGAGAAAAAAAAAGCCTAGATCTGCACAGTTCTCCCTTCCACAGAGATGCAGACGCCAGACAGTGAAGGTGAGCCTTGATTTAAAGCGGCCATTTACTAGTTCTGTCCTCTGAGTAGTTACCGCTTAACCTCTCTGCTTCAGTATCCTGGCAATAGTATCTACTTCACAGGCTTGCTGACACATCTAAAGAACTTTCCACAGTTGAAACAGAGCTTGCAAAAATTAGTTCTACCTTACACAGTAAGCCCCCAACAATGTATCACCCAGCAGGCAACAAACATAAAATCTGAAAAACTCTTCTCAACCTCCTAAGTAAATGTCTCACATAATTACTGTCTCCAGAAAAGTAGCTCAAAGAAAGGTTTTGCATAATAACATGCAACTATGTATCAGCACTGGGCTCTCAGTTACACTGTTTTACTGTTCAGCTTGCAATGAATCTTGCACAAATAATCTTACACCATGCATTCTTGAGTTTCACACTATAATTACTCTTATAAAAGTAGAATGTGCACTCTGCATTTTAGACTAACAGAACAGAAAGTCAATTTCTTCTCATTTCTTCTTAAAATTACTAGGTAGGCTCCTACCCGTTTAGCTATTATATTCCACCTACCTTACTGAAAACCTGTTTATAATCATTACACAGAGGGAGTCTGAAATATGAAGAATCCTTCTTTATTCTCTATAGACTCTAAATGATTGCCTCTAGAACTTCAAAATCTTGCACAGTCCTACAATTCATCTAGGAGACCTTGTTAAAGTTTGCGTTCTTGGTCTCCAGCTCAGATAATCCAAAATCTCAGAGAAAGAGCTTCGGAATCAGTTTCAAAGGTAAGTACAGAAGCTGACTGTGGTGGCACAGGCCTGAATCCTAGCACTGGAGACGCAGAGACAGCTTGACGGTTCAGTGCCAGCCTGAGCAAGACCTAGCTCAAAAAATTAAATGAATACATAAATAAACAAAATAAACACCGAAGTGTGCAGTGTAGGTCTCCCTTCAACAGAGATGCGCTCTGGTAATCCTCAGCGGTCACAGCTTCAGGACCCCACAATGCACAGCCCTCCTGCAGCTGTGTTCTCCCCAAGGGCAGAGACTAAACCTGCAGGGCCTTTTCTGACCAATGTCAGACTCCTCTTCGGCAGAGGCTCCTTCTCAAATTAGAAAACTAGACAAGTAACTTCTTACGAACAAAGATGCAAAACTTCCCAACACAATATAAATACACTTAATTCAGCATATTTAAAAAATAATATACCACAACCCAGTGAATGTGATTCTGAGAATGTAAGGCTGGTTCAACGCCTGAAAACCAATCAACATAATCCACCACATTAATACAAAGAAAAAACATCACAGTATCAACTCATACAGAGGAAATACTTCACCAAATGTAATACTCATTTGTGAGGAAAAAAATCTCAGAAACCAAATAGAATAAGACTTCTCCCAATCAATAAAGGGCATTTATCACCTAAAAATCTAGATTTAACATCATTCTTTTTTTTTTTTTTTGGTAGCACCGGGGTTCAAACTCATAACCTTGCGCCTGCCAGACAGGCACTTAAGTCACTGAACCAAACTCCTGGCCCTAGTTTTTTGAGACAGGGTCGCACTATGTACCTCAGGCTGACCTTGCGCTCACGTTGTAGCCCAAGCCAGCCTGGAACTCACAACGCTCCTCCTACCTCAGCCTCCCGAGTGCTGGGATTAAAGGCGTGCGCCACCACGTCTGGCTTAACATCATTCTTAACTCTGAGACTGCTGTATTAGTCACTTTACTATTGTTAGGACAGAATACCTAACACCCACAAATTCAGGGAGACAATTACTTGGCTCACATCTTCAGGGGGTTCAGTCTACATTTGGCAGGCTCACAGCGGAAACTGCAGGGCAGAAGGGACTGTGTGGAAAGCCGCTCCATCCACGGCAGCCAGGGAACACGGGAGGAGCCAGGGGCAAGGACAGAGCCTCCCAGGTCCCCCCCGCAGTGACTGACTGCTTCCCACCAGTCTAGGGCCTAAGAGCACAGCTACCAGGACCTCAGGAACGGACAACAGCGACAATACCACACTGCTAACCACAAAACACTGACTGCTTCCCACCAGTCTAGGGCCTAAGAGCACAGCTACCAGGACCTCAGGAACGGACAACAGCGACAATACCACACTGCTAACCACAAAACACTGACTGCTTCCCACCAGTCTAGGGCCTAAGAGCACAGCTACCAGGACCTCAGGAACGGACAACAGCGACAATACCACACTGCTAACCACAAAACACTGACCAATCTCATCAAACACCTAAATAAACAGACACAGACTGCTTATGAATTGGATGACTACAAAATAAATGAGTATTTACCTCCAGTTCTTTCAAGGGTTTCATGAAACGCAATTCAAATCAAAGTACCGGCAGGATTTTTTTTTATATATACAGACACGTTGACTAAATTTTACATGGAAAGGCAAGGGAACTAGAATTGCTAACACTATTTTGAGGAAAAAATAAAACTGGAAGAAATTATACTGCTCAATTTTAAGACACTTTAAAGCTAAATGAGTCAAAACTAGTAATAATTGGCAAAGGGAAAGATACATATATCAATACGACAGAACAGAGAGCTCAAAGTAGATCCACATAAATATGACAACTGACTTTAACAAAGATGTGAGAGCAATTCAATGTAGAAAGCACAATCATTCAACAGATAGTGATGAAATAATTGGATGTCTATATGCAAAGGAGTAAAACTTCACCTAAACTTCACAACTTACATATTTAAAACAAAACTGATCACAGATCTAAGCATAAAACTGTAACTTCCACAAAAAACATTTTTAGAAAAAGAAAATCTTAACCTGAGATAAGCAGAGATGATAACGAAAATACAAAAAAGGGAAAAACTGTTAAGCTAGAGTTCATCAAAAATTAAAAACATTTGGCATCTGAGAGATAATAGCAATACAACGAAAAAGAAAAGCTACAGAACATAGGAGAAAATATTTACAGAATGCTATCTTACATAAACAGCCAAATTAAAAACCAGTAATAAGTGGACAATACCACGTGCTGAGGAGACCGCAGGAGCTTTCACATGTTGCAGGTGGGAATGCAAAATGAGACGGCCACTCTGGAAAAGTTAAGACAGTTTTTCAAGAATTAAATACACGTTTTCCATGTAACCTTGAAAGTTCACATGAAGCACAAAAGTTCACACCCAAATCTGTACTGCACAGATTTTATACTGTACTGTATTTATAGCAGCTGTACTCACAACCGCCTAAAACTGAAAACCACTCAGATGTCCTATGGGTGGAAAAATGGCTAGGTGGATGTAGCACATCCTTCTAATGACACACTACTTTACAATACAAAAGAAAAAAGAAAACGAAAAAAAAATTATTCATAGGAGAACTGACTTGGAGAAACAGCAAAAGCTTTAGAAGAGTGAACGCAGCAGCAAAAGCTCTCACACTGTGAGGATCCCACTGAAAGGCCATTCCTCCGGAAAGGATCAGTAACTGCGGGGGTTTGTGGGTGACAGAATGCGTTATGTGCCGACTATAGTGGTCGGTACCTGACTCTAAAATTCATGAAAGTGCACATTGCCACAAAGGTCAATTTTTCCAAGTGAATAATTTTAAAAATGAAATTTAAAAGACAAAAGTGAAAGCTGATTTTAAGTCTTGTGAGTCTCAAACACTACTTTATAAAACACTATCAAAACAATTGTTCTTAGAAAAGTATAATTCTCATATCATTTGGCTATGCAAATGTTTTCTTCTTCATAAATTTTTTTTAAAAAATTAAATGACAAAGTCCAATAAAGACATACAAAGGGTAAAAAAATAAAAGCGTTACTTCCGGGCCTCGTAATTAAGAACCCTGAGTCGCACGTCACATGAAGACCCTGTACACACAAACTCGACCCTTCCGCCAGCCGACGCTGCCGGAGTCCGGAGGGGAAGGCCCGCGCTAACCGCCGCCCACAGCCCGCGCCGGCGGCCGGAGCGGGCCCTGCCGTCCCGGCCGGGCGACCCCCACACCCGGCGGCCGCCGACGGCTGCCCACGGCGCCGACTCCCTCCGCCGCCCTGGCCCCAGGGCCGCCCGCCACACCCTCCGAGGCCGGGCGCGAGGCGGCCCACCCGGCCCCGCCACCGCCGCCGCCGCCGCCTCCTCACCGTCCCCGCGTCGTCCTCGCTGAAGCCTCCCGGTCGCCAAGCAACCACCCCACCCGCTCCTGCCGCCCGCCCCGCCCCAGCGCCCGCAGGCTCGCCCGCCGCCGCGCCCCGCGCCCCGCGCCCCGCGCCCCGCGCCCCGCGCCCCGCGCCCCGCGCCCCGCGCCCCGCGCCCCGCGCCCCGCGCCCCGCGCCCCGCCCCAGGAGCCCCCGCCCCTCCCGCGAAGCGCACCACGCAGCCCCGGCGCTCGGCCCGCGCCGCAACCGCTCCGCCGGGGGTCGCCGGGCGCAGACTCCGCCCCCAGCCGCGCCGCACCAGGGCCGCGAGCATGCGCCGTGCGGAGCGCCGGCCTCTGCGTACGCTCCGCCCCGCCCCCCGGAGCTCCCACCCGCAGCGCGCGGCGCCAGCCGAGAGGAGGGCTGGCCGGGGGGCTGCGGAGGACCCCACGTCGCCGGCGGGCGTTCCCTGTCAGGCGGCGTCGAGCGGCCCCGCCCGGCCACGTGGGCCCAGTCGGCGCCGAGGGCTCCCCAGCCACGCGTGAACCAGGGAGGACTAGGAGGGGAGGATGCCGGGCACCGAGCGGAGGCCTTGGCACCGGCCGGGCCCCGCGCCTCCGGGTCCGGGCGGCGGGCGGCGGAAGCCTCGGAGCTGGGCCTGAGGAGCCGGTCCCTGCGGGGAGGAGCCCAGAGGCCGCCGCGGGGCGCCGCGCGAGCGGGTCCCAGAGCCGGCGATGGTCGGCGCCGGCGGAAAACGGCCGAAAGGCAGGTTCAGCATGCAAGTTGGGCGTCGAAGTGCATGTTAAGTCCATTTCTGTGGTTGCATCAGTTCCTCAGATTGAGGCTTCGCGAAAGTAAAGACTTTTGAGCCGTTACCAACGCTATCTAGGAAACAAAGGCCTCGGTCCTGGAGCAAGTCTGCAGTGGACGTGTGTCTGCAGGCCCAGATAGCCAAGGGCATCTTTACAGTGAGAATGTGGGAAAGGAAACCACGCGTTGTTCTCATTGAAGCCACACTGGCTGTACAAGGGGCGGGTTAACACGGAGATAGGAAGCAGGAGGCAGCCCTTAAGAAGTGCTTGTTTCTAGGTTAAAGTTAGTTATCTAGGCAAAACCTACTTAGAAGCAAAATGCAGTGGGGCCTGGTGGGCAGCCGCTGTGACTAGAAGTGAGTTGCACACAATTATTTTAGGAAAAATATTCTCAGTTAATTTTTAAGTCACCAAATGATTGATTCTAGTACCATCACTGACCCAGGAAAAGTGTGCCCTGCCCCTTACTAGTTTTTTCACTGTCTTACTGTAACGAAGATAGTGAATTTACAACTAAGTGAACATAGCAATGTAAAAGGAAAGTTAGTGTGAGTTTTCTTTTGCGAGGGAGATTGCTGGGTGTCGCTAATCCCTAAACTTCCCAGGCTGAACTCAAATTTTCAGTCCTTTTGCTTCAGCCTTGCAGAGTGGTGGGATCATAGACCTGTGCCACGATGGCCAGCTGGGAAATACTCTGAAGGAAGAAGTTCTTGAAAATTTGACCACTTAGACTACAAGTCTCATATACACGTGAATGAAGCTGTACATTGGAGAACTAATAGAAACAACAGTATCACAGCTGGGCGTGGTGGCACGCACCCATAATCCCAGCATTTGGGAGGCTGAGGCAGGAGGATTGTTGCAAGTTCAAGGCCAGCCTGAAATGCATAGCGAGACCCTGTCTCAAAAAGACAAAAAAAAAAAAAAAAAAAAAAAAAAAAAAAAAAAAAAAAAGAAAGAACAAACAGTATCAGTGTTGTGGCTTGAGTCTAGATGTCCCCGCAGGGCTTTTCAAAGCTGGTTAGATCTAGAGTGTATGATGCTGGGATTGAGGGGATGTGCCTGCTAAATTAACCCTCTGACTGGCTTGGCCAGCTCTCGTGTGCATGATGGGAAGGTCTGCCCTAGGCGTGAGTGCTGCCCACCCCAAGGTGTGTGGCCTGGACAGCAAAGGGCTGCTGCCTTGGTCACTCGGCTTTCGCTCCCTTGCTGCCTGTAGTCACCCGTCTCTGCCAGGCCACCCTGCCTTGGGCCCAGCCACGTATAAACTGAAAACTGCAGACTGAACCACAATAAACCTTTCCTCCTCTAACTTGGGGTGTGGGATATTTTGCCTCAGCAACAAGAAATGTAACCAAGACAATTAGTCCACACAGGAACAGTCCTCTAGTCTTCAGAACCAAATAAACCATGCTGGAAAAAATTTTCTGAGACTTTCTAGTTAGAAATCAGAATACCAGCCGGGCGTGGTGGCGCACGCCTTTAATCCCAGCACTCGGGAGGCTGAGGTAGGTGGAGCGTTGTGAGTTCGAGGCTGGCCTGAGCTACATAGTGTGACCCTGCCTCAAAAAAACCAGGGCTGGGGAGTTTGGCTCAGTGGCTTAAGCGCCTGCCCTGGCAAGCGCAAGGTTGTGAGTTCAATCCCCATTGCCGCAAAAAAAAAAAAAAAAAAAAAAAAAAAAATCAGAATACCAATCCAGTTCTTAAAAGTTACTTGACCCTGGATCATAGTGTCCTCATCTATAATAAGGAATTACCACTTTACAGTCATTTTTCCATTTAAAAAATATTTATCATGCCACATACTGTCCTAAGCAATGGATATTTAATGATGGAGATAAAAGGCATGGTCTATGTCTTCTTGGGGCTTACAGTCTGGTGAGGGAGACCAAAAAGGAAAAGTATGTAAATATATACATAAACTTATTACATAAATATGGTAGACGTGGGTGGGGACTGATTTCAGCTAGAGAAGGTCTTTCTGTCAAAGTGAGGTTTGAGCTGTTACCTGAAGGATAAATGAGCTAGCTACCTTAGGTAAAGCTAGGCAGATAAAGATTTTAAATAGAGAAAATAGCAGATATAATGGCCTGAGACAGGACACAAATTTGGTGGTTGAGTAAGTTACTTTTCTCTTGATGCTGGGACAAAATATCCGACACCCAAAATAAAGGAAGGAAAGGTTTATTTAGCTCACTGTTTGTGGAGGTTTCAGTCCCAAATCAGCTGACTCCAAGGCATGGCACTGGGGCAACACTTCAAGGCAGCAGCCAGAGTAATAAAGGGGAAAACAAGCCTCTTCTTCTCCCTTACATTGTACACCAGCCACCACCTCCCCCACCCTGACCCCGACCGGGACCCCGACCCCGACCCCCACCCAGGCAGGGGTAGCACTCACAAAATCTCTGCCCTCCTCTTGCATAGAATGAGGATATTTACAAAGGATCCTGGCTCCCTGCTGAGTCTGTCAGTTAAACTTCTAAAGGTCTCAGGTTGACACAATGTATCAGCCATAGCAGTGGGTTTAAAGAATTGAAAGGGACCAGCGGACCAAGAGATAAAAGGAGGGGAAAGGGGAGGAGCAAGGAGAGAAATTGAAGGGGAGGAAAAAATTCAGATGTGTAAGTGCTCCACACGAATATAATATGCACTGCAAACATGTACTAGTAACTTTTTTAAGGGAGGGGCCTAGTATGCAGGAGTGGGGTGGGGTGGGGTGTGGACACAAGTGTTGAGGGAAATGAGAGCCATACCATGAAGACCTTGTGGGTTACATTAAACAATTTTGATTATGTATCAAGGATATTGAGAAGCCACTAAAGGACTTTTAGTGCAAGGATAGAAATATCCACTCAGTAGTTTACTAAGATTGCACAGTCTGCTGTGTAGGGATAGCACCACGTAGAGGAAAATGGGGGATCAATGGAAGGCTAGTATAGTGACAGATGGAGAGACAGACTGAGGAACCAACAGGTGTGAAGCATTTGGTTTTAACTTGGAGGGAGGAACAAGTTAAATGTCAAGGATGACTCATCTTGTGGATCGTGGTCACTAGGTGTCCTGGTCCATTTTTCTGTTGGCTGCGACAAAATATAATAATTCACAAAGTATAGAGGCTCATTAAGCTGGAGACTGGGGAAATCAACAGCTGAATGCTGGTGTCTGCCTCGTAACATGCCGAGGCCGTCACCCAGTGAGACAGCATTCATTCCACAGATAGCTCACTGCTGCTGAAAAGTCACTCCCAGGATAGTCCATAAATCCACTAACGGTCGAGTCCATTTATGGTGGCTCTGTCCTCATGATCTGATGACTTTTCATATCCCTATCAATACTATTGTACTGGGGACCAAACTCCCAACACGTGAAGTTTGGGAGAGACATTCAGACCACAGCAGTTAGGAACAGTTTATAACTGAAACCCAGGTGAATCAAGGCACAGTCTATTCATTCTAGATTCCTTTTTGCTTTGTCCCACACAGTTCTTGTCCCACTCGGGCTAATCTATACCAGCATATACACTTCTAGAGTTCTTAATAGTAAATTATTAAAAAGTAAAAAAAAAAAAATTTTACCTGTGTTTTTTAGATAGCACATGTTCTTGCTTTGGTTGAAAGTCTGTCCTGAAAGAACCTATTTCGAACTGAAAAACCAGACTCTGAGGGCAGCCCTCTGACCTTTGAAGACTCTTCTGCTGGTACTGAAGAGTGCTTCCTGTACGTCGGCTGGAACATGTATTTATATATCACCTCAATGAACTGGTAGTTAACACATGTTCAAGAGTTTATTTGTGTCAAGGGTGGTGATGCGTGCCTGTAACCCTAAGGAAGCAGAGTCAGGAGAATTGTAAGTTTGAGCTCAGCCTGGGCTATTCAGTGACTTAACAAGATGTCTCGAAATAAAAAATAAAAAGGGTTGGGATTATAGATGTATGAGGGCTCTGGAATCAACACCCAGTACTAAATTCAAACTAACCCAGTTATCCGTTCCTTGAATTTGTGATTACTGTGTCATGTACAGTGGTGGGGAAATATCCTAGTTACGCTGAAGAGGGAAACAGAAAGTTAAACTTTTATTTCTGAGGTCCTTTGCCAGCCCGCACCTAGCTGCTCCCCTGAGCAGATTTGTTTTCTAGTACAAAGTACATATTTCCCTCGTCTAGCAGACCCCATCCTGATCCCATGTGTTATCCCAGCAGTATTTCCCATAACTCCGAGCTTGCCTTTATATGCAACGTACATGACATAGTTTTCCCATAGGCCATTTAGTAATAACGAGCTAAGAGTAACCAATCAGTAACCACCAAATACTCTGCTTCTGTACTTTCCACTTGCAAACCCCATGTAAGCCCTAGACTACCAGAGGTCGGGGCCTGACACTTTGGGAATGTTCCCAGTCAGGTTCGTTAGAGATTAGTAAATCTGCCTCCAAATCCTCTGAGACATCTCAGTGTTTGTGTTTGCTGCTGCAATGCTACTAGACAAATACTTGATGCCCACAACAAAATTATTATGTTTTTTTCAGGTATAGTTCTTTCTAACTTTTTTTTTTTTGTACTAGGAATCAAACTCAGGACCTCATGCTTGCTAGGCAGGTGCTGTGTCACGGGCCGTCTATATGCTGGCCCGTCAAGTATAGTTCTTTCTATCTTAATCAGTGATTGAGTTTCATGCACTGTTATTTTTAAAATTGAGTTGCAGTCTGTTTTAGTTACTTTCCTTTCATTTCTGGGACAAAATACCTGATGCCCAAAGTAAAAGGAGAAAAAGTTTATTCAGCTCACGGTTTGTGGAGATTTCAGTACATTATCGACTGGTTCAAAGGCAGGGTGGCACATGGCAGAAAGCCAACAGTTCATAGTGGCAGAAAACAAAAAAAGTCAACAACCAACCATTGACGGTGTCTTTCTACCCCTTCTATACTCTATCCAAGCTGCTGGGGTTAGGGCAGTGCCAATCTAATCAGCGGACTGATTCAGCAAATACTCAACATTAAACCTAGCACCCATAATCCCAGCATCGCACCACCAATCAATCACACACTCTAGATTCAGCCACCTCCAGAAAAGGCCCTTCTAAAACTGCATGAGGTTTTAGGGAGACATCTAGACACAAACCATAACACCATCTGAAAGGCTTGATTCAGACCTGATTTTCCCAATACCCAGCGTGTCTGCCAGCAGAAGCACTGTTCTCAGCTCAGCACCAGTGCCCTCAGCAAACACAGGATGTTATAAAAGAGATAAGATGGGGCATGGAATCTTCCAAGCATGTGGACATTTGAAGACACCCAAACATTTACACCAGACATCTCAAGGACTTTGCCCACTGAGGGATAAGACATCCAGAGAACTTTGACCACTGATGTTTACTAAGGACTTCCCACCTCCCACCTAATGTCCCTTGCCTTCTTTCAAGCCCTATTAAAAAACAACAACAACACTTCTCTTTGTTCCCCACAGACCACCCTTTCTCCCTCTGTCTGCCTGCACCCAGGCGCAGTAAATACCACACCACGAAGCCTTTATACAAGCTTGGTGGTCTCAGCTGGTGTCTGCCTCGTGCTATTCCTTACAACATCAACCTGAGGGACAAAACAAAATGGATTGGGATTGGGGTGTAATTGGAATGAGCAGGAAATAGCTTCAAAGATAGACATAAGTGGTAATGACACACTGACAATTTGTGGAGTGTAATAGAGATCCCAGAGAGAAGGAGTTGAAATATGTGCTCTATACATCAGTCTAAATTATTGGATCTTGCTACAAACTCAGCCTATGGAGCCAGAGTGCCTGGATTTGAATTCCCATTCTATCATGTAGCTACCTTAGACAGGTTTCTGTGCTGCAGTTTCAGCTGCACGTTGGAGCTAATAATAGAACGTCTTACAGTTGTTACTTGAAGTTAATGAGTTATCACATGCAAACGCCCATGAAAAGAGTAAGTCCTCGAACTATTGTAGTAGTAGTATTTGGAAGCCAGTAGTGACATGGCAATGGAATGTACAGAAATGTCTCCAAGCTGACACATCTCCAGCTGGTGAAGTACCAATGCTGTTGCTGATGGTGTTTTCCCCTTCTTGTTGCTTTGTCTTTCCAGTTCTGTGGTATCTAAGTATGAATTTTTTAAAATTTTAGTACACTATTTGTTGTGCTACTTCAATCGTGTCTTTTTCAGCCATTATCTCCTCATGTATCGCTTCTAACCCATTTCTACTTTCTTACCCTGTAATTCTTAGTAAGGGAGGTTGATCCTAAATGCCCCTTATTTCACATTGCTATCTTTCTGACTGTGTAAGGACTGGTATTTCAGTTAACTAATTTCTTCTCCATCTAGTTTGGCTTAAAGTTATGCATTGAGGACTCAGGATGTAGTTTAGTGACAGAGCACTTGCCTAGCGTGCACGAGGCCCTAGGTCTGATCCACGGCATAGCAGAAGAAAAAAAAGTTTCAGACATTGAGTTTGTAATTTAAATAGCTACCTTTTAAAATGCCCAGATGTTCTGTTTCATTAAAATCTTTGTTTTTCTCCTGCATTCAAATTATTACTTTTGCTTTTAATCTTTGTTGCATTGCTTTCATTATTTTAGTGCTTTTGGAGTTGTCCTTTTGTTTCTGGTTCTCTTTTTGTTATTTCTAATGACTCCTTCACCATCTCTTGTGAGGTTTGTGAGTTACCCATGGAAGTTCATCCTCACTGGGGCTGTTTTTCCTGTTGGATTTCCATGTGTCTGGATCCCATATAATGGTTTGTTATCTGCTTTTTAATAATGTGCGTTTCCTAAGACAGGATTTAGGAATATTCTGGATCTGAAACCAGCGTTTATGTTAAATTATCAGCTTGGAATTTCTACATCACATATGTAATATAAAGTCAGAAGACATACCTACGTAAGATATAGGTTTGGGGTTTTAAAGACCTCCAGCATTTTCCCCTACTCAGAACCCTGGGGAATGCTAAACTTCTTTCTTGCTTCTCTGTCCCCCAGCCAGAAAATTTCTAACTCCTTTTTCACAGATAAGGCACTTCTAGTGCTCGACAGCACCTTCCCTCCCACTGCTTCTTTTACCTGTCTGGCCCAGGACATCTCTTCCATCGCCTCAGCAGCATTAAAGCTGCTTGGAGCCTCAATTGCAGCCCCTGGTGATTTTCCTTTCTTCGTTTTAATTTATATTATGTATTTTTTATTGCTATTAGTTTATCCTACTGTGTGTATTTAAGCATATTGAGCCTGTGTTTGTATAGTGGGAGGGTTAATATCAACTCAGTTAGCCTTGTTAGAGAAATGAGAAGTCTTGCTTTATTTTTTATATCAAATTAATTCTTTTTTTTTTTTTTTTTTTTTTTTTTTTTTTTTTTTTTTTTTTTTTTTTTTTTTTTTTTGCGGTACCGGGGATCGTACTCACAACCTCGCGCCTGCCTGACAGGCGTGTAAGCCGCTGAGTCAGACTCCCAGCCCTAGTTTTTTTGAGGCAGGGTCACACTGTGTAGCTCAGGCCTGCCTTGCGCTCGCCTTGTAGCCCAAGCTGGCCTCGAACTCACAACGCTCCTCCTACCTCAGCCTCCCGAGTGCTGGGAGATATCAAATTAATTCTGACCTGAGCCATTGCTTGCCAGAATTGTGTCTGTCACGAGTTTTCATGGTTTGGAAAACTTGGGGAGAGCTCTGAAAGTCAAGTATAAGCATCACTGAGATGTAAATTGCCTAGGTTCACTGAATCTACGTAAATAAATACACATTCTTTATGCCAGGTTTGGTCAAATGTGTCTTTTACCTCAAGCCTCAGGGTCGGGGAGCTTAATGTTCTTACTTCCAGAGCCCAGGAGCTGAAGCTGTGCCAAGGCCGTACTCTCTCCTGTTAAAGCTGGGGACATATCCCTTAGTTTTTAGAACCTACAGTCTCTAGGAAGCTAATCCGAGCTGTTCCGATATAAAAGTATAACCTTTGGTGAGAACAGTTAGGACATGTGGAGATGTGTCAGTGATTATTTTTTAGTAATCTTAGTAATTAAGGTATGCTCTTGTTATTTAGTGCTTAGAAACCATTAATTGCCATCGAAGCTTGCCAGAAAGGCCATTAGATTGTTCCTTGGGAAGCACTGTCGACTTCATCCACCTCTGAGTTAGTCTAATTTAATTTTTTTTGAAAGACAGTACCAAAAGTTTTTACTTCTTTCCTGAGAGAGATGTGTAAGCGCAGGCCTTTAAAAAATGCATTAGGTTTTCCTTCATGTGGTACAAAGGGGGAAAAGGTTTCTTGATAAATACTTGCTGTATCAAAATCTCACCTTGAATTCAAATAATATTACAAAAAGACAACTAAGGAAAAAATACTCCTGCTATATGGCAGATAAAAGGCTAGATTTTTAAAATACAAACAGCTCTTATAAAAATGAGAAACAAAACAGAAAGCAAACAATACACAAAATGGCAGAAAATGAAAAATAATGTCTGTCTTCTGCGTAGCACCTAGCTGGCTCGTGTCCCACTCCTAAGGGTAACATCTGTTAGCTTCTTACGCAGTTTCTGACGCCTAAGGACAATGTCTGTTAGTCTCTGTGTAGTTAATCTTGATTGTCAGCCCGATTGGCTTGAGGGACACCTGGGGATTAGTAAAGCACACGTCTGGCTGTGTCTGGGCCGCAATCCGGCCCTCTCTGGGTCGGCACGGCTGGGGACGCTGTCCATCGCCTGGGCTCCTCCTCTCTGGTTCTTCCCTCTTGCTGTGTTTCCCAGATGCCATGAAGGGCTCCTTTTCTCTGCCACACTCTTCTTCCAGGATGTTTCTGCCTCACAGCTTGCTGATCCTGGACCGAAATCGCTGCAATTTTGAGCCAAAGAAACACTTTTTTATGTTGTGAATGCTAGGTATTTAGTCCCAGCAATGGAAAAGTGACTAATGCAGCTGACAAATACGCACATATCCATACAGTGACAGGTAATTCTCCTTTATGTAAGGGACAGATGGAATTTCATTCCGACACAGCTGTGGGTCTCTAGGTGAAATGATTCATTGGGAGGGGCTGGGTAAGGGCTAATCTAAGGTCTGGATAATGTAACTAGAGTCACAGAATTTTAATGATGATACATGTGAAAAAATTGTACATAGGAAAAAATAATAAAATATCAGGACATAAAGATATTTTTCGTTATTAAACACTAAAGGTTAGTGCCTAAAGTGTTTTGTTTTGAGGTTTTCAATACAAGTGCTTTCTGAACAGAGCATATTTAGCACTGTCATTGCATTAGCAGCTTGGTTGATATTCTCCAGTACATAAGATTTAAAGCCCCAGATTAGCAAAGTAAAAATTACAGCAGCTAACTCACAGTCATTAATTTTATAGATTAATAATAGTCTTAGTAATTTGTGTCTGGTATGTTTAATTTAATTTTGGGGGTGATGACTGAAATTTGTTTGTAACAATCAGGAGTCTATATAAAACCAAGAGAAGAAAACAAGATGTAGGGCTGGATTCATGAAATTCAAACACAGTTGTGCTCAGTGCAAATATAGTGTCCCTTTAGTGTCTGTGGTAAGCAAAATAATGCCTCACAAACAAGTACCACAGAGATCACCTCTTTTCCTTGAAACAGTGATTAAGTTACCTTACACGGCAGAAAGGAGCTTTGCAGGTGTGACTCAGTTAAGGATCATGGCTGTGGAGATTATTCTGGGTGTTCAGCTGGTCCCAATGTAATCACAGGAAGTTCTCCTGAGACCTAAGCAGAGGGTCAGAGACACAGGTGCAGATGAAACCTAAGATCTGAAGGTGCTCTGCTGCTGGCTTTCAGGATGGAGCAAGGATCTGCAAGCCTAGGAATGTGGGCGCCTCTAGGAGCTGGGGAAGCTGGAAAGGGAGTTTTCTCCAGGCTGCAGAATGATCAGCCCTGGTTTCAGCTAATCAGGATGAAATTATGAGGCTGATTTGGAAATTCTGGCCTTTAGAATGAGAATGAATTGGTGGTAATCATTACAGTAACAATAGACTATCAGTCCTATGATAGCGACCATTTCTGTTGCTGTTGCCAGGAGAATAAAATTAGTTTTTGTTAGTTTTGTACTTACTACATGGTAGGAACTATATCAACTGCCTTATTAATAGTAACTTAATCTTTACAACAGCCCTATGGAAGTATTATTCCCTTTTCATAATAGAAAACTGAAGGGTAGAAAGATTAATTTGTCAAAGCCACAGACTAGTTAGTATCAAAGCCATTTCTATTAATTCTATTCGGGGATCAAATATATGATGTCGTGTTGCCAAGCAGGCCCTGTACTACTGAGCCCTCTACTACATTGAAGAAGTAATGCTTATACAATCTAAGCATAAAAGTATCTGCTATCTTTCATGGCATTTTACAATCTAGTATATGCAAGTGGATTTGTACTGATTTGCATATGTAGCTATATTTTATGCAGAAATTGTTATCACTATGTACATTTTCAGCATATAAATGTTCAACATGTTATCACTGATTTCTTACTGATTTGATACATTTATTTTTAGAGAAAAAACAGTAAAGAATCATTAATCTCACTCCAGAAAGAATGGCTGTTATCAAGAATCAATCAATATGCTGATAGGGCTGTGGGGGGAAAAAAGAACTCTTCTCCACTGTTGGTGGGAGTGTAGACTGGTGCCACCACTGTG
>RJWM01036308.1:0-18276 GCA_004363535.1 Dasyprocta punctata | reverse complement strand
GCAGGAGCCACGCCTTGTTCATCCCTATGGCCCTGACACCTGGCCCAGAGCAAGAGACCAATAAATGTTTAAGACAAGCTCCATGAACTGACGAAGGCTGGCCCTGTGAACAGAGTGCTGCCCAGAAAGCCAGGGATCCTGGGCTTTTGCATGGCTCTGCCACTAACTCTCTGCACAGTCTTGGTGAGTCAGTTCCTCCATTGGGCCTCAGTTTCCCCAATTTGACAATGAGAGTGTTGGACCAAATCAGAAATTTTCCTGGTGAACATCCAAATCACATCGGGGAACTTTAAAAATACAAATCTATTTAAAAATACAAAAACAAAACCTACAGATATCTAGCTCCCTACCCTTAAGTAGAGCCCATGCACTATCATTTTTTTTTTTTTAATTCCTCAAGTGCTGTAGGCACAGGCAGAATAAAGAGCCGCCGGCCTGCATGCCATCCAGCCATCTTCCCTGCTGACCACCTGGTTATCGCTAGGAAATCAGACTCAGCAGGTAGAACCTTTGCATTGGTTAGAGAAGTATGAGAACCCAGCTGCTTCCTACCTTGAGTTCTGCGCTGGGTGATTACAAGCCTTCAACAGACAAGGGCCTCTGAGAACAACCAAACGTGCCACTGAAGGCAAGAGCCTTTGTAGCTGATCTCCCTGGATTCCCCCATGCATGTGGGAAAGCAAGCAATGAGGTTTCATATTCTCACCATCTGCCTCTGGTACTACTTCACGGGGGCAGAATGAGTATGCCCATTTTACAGATGAGCAAAGAAACTGGAGATCAAAGAGGCAAAATGAATAGTTCAGGCCACCCATAGCACAGCTGGGATTGACAGCCACAGCTGAGAGACTCCAGTACAGCCACTAGGGAACTGAGCACTTGAAATGCAGCCACTGAGATGTGTTGTAAGTGTAGCACACTGAAAGTCAGGTGTGATGGTGCATACCTGTAATCCCTCCACTCTGGGAGGCTGAGGCAGGAGGATTGCAAATCCAAGTCCAGCCTGGATTTGGTGAGTCTTTAGTGACTTGGTGAAACTGTCTCAAAATGAAAAATAAAAAAAGAGCTGGGACTGTAGCTCAGCTTGAAGGCCCTGGCTTCAATCCCCAGCACCAAACCCCAAAAACACACATTGGATTTCAAACACAATGTGAAAAAAAGAATGTAAAGTATCTCAATAAATTTTTATAGGTTACATATTGAAATAACACTATTTTGGATACACTGGGTTAATAAGATATATAACTAAAATTTATTTCACTTTAACATGGTTATTCCCAAATTTTCTAAATCTAAAAAGCACATTTGTCAATTACATGTTATATATTTTATATATAACGTGTATATATGTATATATATGTGTATATATTTTTGCTCTGTGTGTGTGTGTGTGGTGCTGACGAAGGGATACAGGACCTCATGCATGACAGGCAGTCACTGCCCTGGTCCCCCTCTCTAGCTCTGCCTTATATTCTATTGGCAGGGCTGCCTTAGAACCAATGGCTCTCAACAGTGACCCTAGGGGTCACTTTGGAACTCCATCTTCCGGGAACTCTATTTCCTGGGAGGGTAGACAACACTATAAAGAACCATGTGGGCAGCAGGGTAGGCAGGGCTGGAATAGTAGCAGTATAGTCATGGCTAACATTCATTCATTTATTGAGTGTTTGATTGTCTTTTTGAGACAGGGCTTCACTATGCAGTTCAGGCTGGGCTTGAACTCGCTTTGTAGCCCAGGCTGGCCTTGAACTCTGATCCTCCTGCCTAGTGCTAGGATTAAAAGTGTGTGCCACCACACCCATCTATGGCTAACATTTATTAAGAGTTTACCGCCAGGCGCTGTGCCACGCTTCTCTCATATTAACTCATTAAGCTGAGCCGCAATCCTCGGAAGTTGGCCTTGGTATTATTTGACCCACTTCCCAGGGGAGGACACTGAGGTGCAGAGGAATGTTTTGCCCAAGGGCACAGAACCAAGACTTAGGGAATTTAGGCCTGGAATCTGGGCTTTCCCAACTCCAACTGCACTGCTCATAAAGGTGCTGGGGGAAGTCAGTTCTGCTCCCTTCTTTCCCCACAAATATTTGCCCTGCACCTGTATCCACACAGCCAGGAGACCTCTCCCCGCACCGGCTGGGGCCCTGTCACTCTCATCTCCCTGCCAGGCCTGCTGATGGGTGGACACCTGGCCCAGGCCAAAGGAGAGGTGGGAAGTGACGACTGGGGCGCATCTCACACTTGGCTGTGCACCTGTATTACTTGGGGTTCTTATGAAAATGCAGATTCTGCCAGCCAGAGCAGGACCCCAGATCCTGCATGTGTCTCTACAGCCTCAAGGACTGCGTGAGGAGTAGTGGTCACGTCAGCTCTGGGATGTAAGAAGGATCTCAGAGTGTCCAAGCAGGAAGGGCTCCAAGGAGTCATCTAGCCCAACTCCTTCAAGCTTCTGACAAGGACACGGGCTCAGAGAGGGTAAAGCCTTGCTCAAAGTCACACAGTGAGTTTCAGACAAAGGCCAAGACTCCACCCCCCACTCCCCCACCCCCGTCCTCCACCCCAGGGCTTCTTGCACCTGAGCTGCAGCAGGACCTTGAGATGAAGGATGAGAGAGTCCAGGGGCTCTCATGCCTGGCCGTGCTGTACGCTTTTGGCATTTTCAAGCCCCCCCTCCCTCTCTGGCCCGAGTTTCCAGGGCAGGGGAGAAATCATGGAAGCAGACTGGCAGGAGGACCATGCTCTGTCTGCCAGAAGCCTGTGGAACTGCATCCCCTGGCCCTGGAGCTCAACCGGGTGCCTCTCTCCACCCCCAGATGTTGCACAGCTCCATCCCCAGAGTGCACTTGAGTTGATGGAGTGAAACCATCATCAAGACAAAAGAGAATCTGCCTTCTCCAGACTGGGTAAACAAGTACTAACAATAGGAATTCATTTCCTACAAATTTGTTAGTGTTTACAAGATCCAACCCACTAGTCACCATCTGCTTTCCCTGCTGGGAATGGCAGTGATTAGAAGTGGGTACAAGTTTTGGAGTTAGGGAGACAACTTGCTTCCCAATTTCACAGAGCTTTATTAGCTCTGGGACTTCAGGTGAGTACCTCAACCTCTCTGAGTCTGTTTCCTCATCCATTCAATAACCACCAGCCAATAAAAGCTACCATGTGTTGGCAGGAGCAATACAATGTAATGCCGGTCTTAAGGAGGCTTACAGTGGCTCTGGGGAAACACTCCTGATACGTGGGACCACAGATGTGATGAGGATGACAGTCAAGTATGCAAGGAGCCATGAGTACGTGGCCTGTAAGCTGTGGCAACCCTGAGGTCTCACTCTGGGTTTTGCAGCTGAGCACAAAAAGACAAATAGAAATCTACAAGTGAGGAGAAGCTGGGATCAATGAAACCCAGGCCACAGGACTGGAGCTTGGAGGAGTCTGGCCTAGAACCCACCCCCATGTCCCTTTTCATTTCCTGTTTCATAGCTACCCAGAGACCACACGCTGTAGCTCTTTCCTCTCAATTTGCTGCTTCACCTGGGTTCAACAAAAGACCCAACCAACCTCCATCTGCCTCTTGGCAGAGCCCTGTGCTTACAAAAGCCCTGTGGTTCTCTCACATCTCTGATAGCACAGGTTATCCCCCTTTTATGGTTTATATCTAGGTGTCCCTCCAAGGCCTCAGGCACTCACAGGTGGGGCTTTGGGGAGGTGACTGGCTCATGGAGTGTGATAGTCATTGGTGGATTATTTAGTCCATCAATGGGTTGATAGCTGAATGTGATGTTGGGAGGTGAAGTTTGGTTGGAGGGTGTGGGTCACTGGGGATGTGGCCTGGAAGGGTCTCCCTGCCTTGATTTCTCTCTGCTTCCCCCCATCATGCCATGAGCTCTTTTTCCTTGCCATGCCTTTCTGCCATGCTTCCCTGCCTTGATGCCAGCCCACTATGAACTGAAACCTCTACACACTGTGAGCTGAAATACACCTTTCCTCCTTGAATTTGTGGGTGTTGGGTATTGTGTCTCATCCACAAGACAGTAACTAAGACACTCCCTATATATACAGTATTCCTTTCTTCCTATCTCTTCTACCTCTTCTACCTAGCCACTCCTTCCTCTCTGTCCCATCAGCCCTCTTATGTGGGCATCACACTGGACTCTCCTGGACTGGCCTCAGGACTAACCTGTCTCTCTGCCAGGCTTGATTTTCAGAAAGGCCCAGTGCCCCTCTCTCATCTACCCACCCAACTCCTCTTTACCCTCAGGACCAAAGTTGACAGTCTCTTTTCTGAAGCTCGTCTTGATTTTTCCACCCCAGAAAGGCCAGCTTCCCTCCTCCATGCCAACCAGTACCACGCATCTATGATCCACACATACATCTCACATCACCCACCGTCCAGTGTCTAGGGGCCTCTCTCCCCACAAGACATGTTTCTGGTGCAAGGACCCCATTTTGTTCACAGCTGAATATTTTGGGCTTTATACTGAACAGGTACTTAATAAAGACTTACTCGAAGAATGAATGAAAGAAGAATAGTGAAAATTTGACCTTTGACCCTCCCTCTTGGTACCCTCCTGGATATCCCACAGGAGTCCAAGCTCAGTCACGCCGCTGCCATCTTTTCCCACCCATAGCAGCCCCTCTCGGTCTCTTTCTTGGTAGCCATTATCCTGCTGTTTTTCACCCAGCCTCCAGATATTTGATTTCTTTCTTTCTTTCTTTCTATATTCTTTCTTTCTTTCTTTCTTTCTTTCTTTCTTTCTTTCTTTCTTTCTTTCTTTCTTTTCTGCAGTGCTGGGGAAGGAGCCCAGACCTCACACATGCTAGGCAAATGCTCTATCCCTGAGCCACATCCCAGCCCATTCCCAGAACTTGGAATTCTCTCTCTCAATTAGTTATTTAATTAAAAGAATGAGGAAGCTGAGGCTCACACAAGTCAGAGGCTAGGGCCTTGGTCTTAACAGTCCAGACTTCTCCCTCCCTTATGGGATCTGGGGCGTTTATGTCTTAGTTCAAGCTGTTTCGTCTGCCCGGAAGAACAATTTTTCCTATTGTCCTCCACACATAGACACCCCTTGCTCCAGGAAGGCTTTCTTGGCCCGCTGGAGCAAAATCCCTCTTCCTTATTCCCTGTCCTAACTCCAGGTTGGTTTGTGCCTCTTACCGCCTGTGCACAGAAGCTGCTTGAAGATTTGCTTATTCCCTGCCCACTTCCATGCCCTGAGCATTTTCAGTCAATCTAAAATAATTCTTCTTTCAGGGTTTAAATGGGTCCTGGAGAAATAACAGCATTTGAGCTGGGAGTGTAGCTCAGTGGGAGAATGTTTGCTTTGCATGCATGATATCCTGGCTCGATTCCCCAATACTGCAAAAGATGATAATAAAATAAACAACAGGCTGCCTTCTCCCCTATTTATAATCTTCCAGTGGCTCTCACCTTATTCAGACCAAAATCCAAAACCTGCACCATGGTTTGCAAGGCCCTACATAATATTTCCCCAACCCTGCTGCCTCTTTGACCCCACCTTCTACCAGCTGCTCCCCTTAAGTGACACACTTTGAGCAGCCAATATAAAGTATCTCTCATCCTTTGCCACATCACCCTGATTTGTGCTCATTTTAGTTCTTAACCTTATCTGGTGCTTTGCACTTAGATGTTTACTGCTCGTCTCTCTACCCCTCCAAGCGCCCGCACACCCTGATAACACAGAGCTTCTGTCTAGCTCCTCACTATATCCTCAGGGGCTGAACAGTGCCTGGTTGACAATAAATGGATGTGTGGCCAGTCCGAGGAATGATCTGGGCTAGAGACATAAATTGGAGCCACGTGATAGAGGTGGTGACTAAAGCCAGGGGAGGGGGTGTGATCACCCAGGGAGAGGGTCTGTTACAAGGAGAGAGGCAAGCAGAACAGAGGCCAGCAGGTGCAGAGTAGAAAGGATGCACCTGCAAAAACAACAGAGAAGGTGAAGGAAAAACATTAATTGCTAAGTCACAGGAGCCAAGAGGAGAGCTTCCGGACAGAAGGCATGGTCAACAGTGTGGGCTGCTGAGAGGGAAAGTTCAAGCTGACTTCCTGCTGACCTTGGGCAGACCCCTGCACTCGGGAGCCTCAGGTGGGAACCATCTGTGCCATGAGAGGGACCTCTCCGGTCTGGAAACTGCAAGCCGTAAGAATCTTTTATTTCTGCTCATACTCACATCACCATGCCAAAAAGAATACTCACCCATCTGTGGCCTAGGAGAGAGGGGACGATGGAGAGGCCCCACCCTCATTATTTATCCACTGGGCAGCCGACCAGCTCTCAGGCAGCCCCTCTGTATTTCAGGCCCTGCACCAACTGGGGATCAGTGGAGGCCCCAGGTCTTGCCAGTCACGTCCAGCTGGCCTTGCCTCCAGCCTCCCCCAGCTTCCTCCAGCTGCGGGCTTCCTGGATGCCTCCATGACAAAGCCCACCCACTTCTGCTCACAGGATCGGAGGCTGAAGACCCAGCTACTGAAGGGGCCTCACTTGCTGCTGTGACCAAGGGTCCCTCAAGACCCTTGCAAGGAGGGCTGAGACCCTGCCTGTGTGGTCCAGAAGAAAGCACAGACCCACAATGTATGCTCCACTGGAAAACCCTGGAAGGTGATTCCAAGGAAGGGAGCAAACCTTGCTTCTCGTAATCAGAGCAGTGATGGCCACCAAGGACCGAGCTCTCCTTTGGGGCCAGGTTATGCCGAGCAACGATCCCATACGATGTACACAGCAAAGTTGTGGGGTAGATGTTGTTATCCTTTTATATATGAGAAAGCCAAGGCTCAGAGAGGTTGAGGTCTTGCCAGAGATCACTCAGGCAGCTAAGCAGCCACAGCCAGTTGGCTAAGGCAGCCAGACAGACTGAAAGGCTCCCCCAGACTCCAATAATCCTTGAACTTCCCCAGACCCTAGTGAGGCAGAGGATTTTAGTCTTACACAGTGCTCCTACGAGCACTGTGACCTTGGGCAAGATTTATTCTCCACGCTCCCCATCTGCAATAAAGCAGATGTCTTAATGTCTCTCCATTTCTGACATTATGTGATTAGCTAGGAATTGAAAACTTTACAATTAAAAAAAAAAAAGGCATCCATCGGGCATCTCGCGCACTCCTACGACTCTGAAGGCAGAAGTAGCCCCTCCATTTGGTAGATGTACACATCGAGGTGCGGAGAGAGGTAGTGACCTGCCCAAGGTCACAAGCAATGCAAGGAGACTGGGGCTCCACACCGGACTATTTCAAGCCCGCCCTGCAGCGGCGCCGAACCCAGACCTGGCCGGCAGGGGGCGGCGCCCGGCTTCCCTCGGCTGCGCGGGGGCCACCTGGGGGCGTCACAGCCCTGGCCCGGGGCGAACCTCCTGCTCCACCACATCTTGCTGGGGCGCGCCCCCCACTGGAACGCGCGCCCGGGACCCGCAGCAGGCGCCCGGGACCCGCAGCAGCCTCCCGGGGACAGTGAGGGCTCCCACTCAGTCCCAGAGCTCCCCTCTAGCCGAGTTGGTCTCCTGGGACCCTCTGCCCCGCGCCCGCCCCTCCTGTCCGAAGGCGCAGAGAAGCGGGCGCCCGGGTCACCGAGCCGGGTGAAACAGTCCTGGCCGGCTCCGCCGTGCGAGTTCGCGAAGCGCCCCCTCCCCGGGCGGCACGCGGCTCCGAGCGCTTACCCGCTCCCCGGCCGGCAGGTGTGAACAGACGCCCGGGTGCGCCCGCGATCCGGCTTTCTGGCCTCAGATTCTGCCGCCCAGACTCCACTGCGACCCCGGCGAGCTCCAGGCGCCGCTGCCCCGGGGACTCGCCGGACCGCGCCTCGCGGTCCAGCCTCCCTGCGCTCCCAGCGCCCTGCAGCTCGGGCTCCGCTGCTGCGGGCGCCCGCCGCCTCTCCGCGCGCCCCTCCCCAGCTCCTCCCCTCCAGGCTCGCTCCCCACTCGGCCCCCCGCCCTCCAGGAAGGAGCTCGGGCCCCCTCCACCCCGGTGCGGCTGGCCGGGAGCTCCGAGAGCCGGTCCCAACCCCAGGGACACAGATGGAGGAGGTCCCCACCTGTAGGAGGGCGGTGAGCTGGGTCTAGGGCAGGGGTGTGCCGGGAGGTGGGCCATGCCAGAGACCTCATCCGTCCCTGTCCCCTATGTTCACCGCAAATTGGTGTTAGCACGAAATTTATGGATGTAGCCTGGGCCGGCATGTCATAGGCCTTGGGGATAACGCAGTGAGCAAAACAGACGTGGACCCCAGAACCTACATTATACTGGGGCAGACGCAATGTAGTTACTAAGTAAACAGTGCATAGAGGTACATAGATGGTAGAGAAGGAAATAAAGCCGGGGCCGGAGAGAGTGAGGTGGGGCTCTGACTGGTGGCCAGGGGAGGGAACACTGGGAAAGTAGGCTTTCGCTCAGACAGGAGGAGGGCAGGGAGTGACCCCTCTGTCCAGAGGTAGGCAGTGTCCAGCCAGCTCCCGAGGGTGACTTCCCCTGTGGGGTCAGCGGATTCTGAAGTCCAGCCTCCCTGCTGAGATTCCATCAGGGGTTGGGGTGCTGAGATGAATCTGCCTGACTGCAGAAAGCCAGCTAAGAGCCGACTTGGGCTCAAAGACAGGAACAGCAAGAAACTTCCAGCGAAGAAGCACAAACGCTGGACAGGTCTTGCGTCCAGGTTCCACGCAGCTCCAGCGGAATTGGCTTTGTGTCCTTGGTGAGGTTTTGTCTACTTGGGTGTTGTGTATTTTGAAGTCTCGTTAGGATGAGCATCTGCCGTTAGATCGTGTCTTCTAATGAAGTGACCTGGTGTCCCTTGCAATGTTCTGTCTTGAGGTCTTCTTAGTGGGGGAAGGGAGAGGCCTGAAGTGTGCACTGGCACCTTTGACATCTGGCTCACAGAAGACTCGGCAGCCCATCCACACCCTTTTCAGTGTCATTCTGTGTCCTTCCGTGTGCGAAAAATTCTCCGCCTACCTGCCCTTCCTCTCCTCCCTCAACATCTCACCACCCCCCACCCCATTTATCATTTGATGATTGGCTTGAAGCCTCCAGTGCTCTCAATCTCTCTGTTTTTTGGAAGGATGTGATCAATGATCATTAATAATGCAAAAGTTCTTTTTGTCTTAGTGCAAATCCCAGGCAAATAAATCACTGGCAAACAGGAATTATCGGCAACCACACCTCAGCCTTCTCTACTCAGGCCTGGGCTCTTTTCCCACATAGGAAATAAGAAGATTGACCCACAGCAAATGTAGGCAGGTCTCAAAATAGGCACTGCTGCTGATGCCCCCAGGTGAACTGTTACAGAGGAGCCCAAGCACTGTGGCTGCTACCAAGGTTCTAGTCTGAGATCTTTCTGTTGAAAAGCCCACATGGCAGAGTAGAGACAGACACATCCTAAGTTTGTGTCCTTTAGGGAGAGATTCTGACATCCCCAGAAGCAGCCCTGGCCAGGGATGAGCAAAGGAGGGGCAGGAGAGGGGCAAACCGTGCATCAGCTAACACTGTGTAAGGCTAAAAGCAACCAAGATGGCAAATGACACTGGAGAGTTAGCTGATAGAAAAGGCTGGGCCTGCTGAAGGGAGTTCACTTTGGCATCTCAGCCCCTACCCAGGGTCATGGAGCAGGGTCCTTGTCCTTGGGCACTCACAGTCCACAAGAGCACAGCCCAGGTGGGGAGCTAGGAGTGGACCCTGGGAAGGGCCAGCCCTGTGCTGAGCCCTGAAGGGAAGGGTAAGTAGGAAGCAGCTAAGAAAAGGCAGGAGAAGCAGAAGAGTCCCCTGGATAGAGGGGCTTGTTCTAAAGAGAGAATTCAGAAAAGGATGCTGAAGGTCTTTAGATGGGACTGGAGGGGTGGGAAGGACCAGTTTATGAAGAGACTTGAGGACCAGATTTTAAAAATGCTCTCTTTACCCTTGGCATCCACAGGAGCCAGGAAAGGGCTTGAGCAGGGGAATGAATGGTATGACTGCACAGTGCAGCCTGGCAGTCCTTGGTGTCCTGAACTCTGATAGCCGTGTGGGCATCACCAACGAGACCACAGAAGTCCCCATCATTAGTACCACCATAAAAACTTGGGGCAATTCCTGATCAGCTTCCTGTTCCCTTGGGCAACCTGCATAACTAGCGGAAGCAGACTCCTGGCCACACAGCTCTCCCTGCCAAGAGACCTTGGCATCTCTACTTCCTCCCTGCTACTTCCTAAAAGGTCCTAATTCTCCCTTTCCTGGCATTCCAGGATCTTTCTAATCCATTCCCACCCAGTATTCTTCACAGCCAGACCTGGCTCATGTTTTTCTTCAATCTAGAAAGCTTTGACCTCCATTCCCCTTGGCCAGAACCCCCCTCATTTCCACACTTTCATACCTCCTTGGTCCACAGGGACCCATCCCTCGAGGTCCAGCTCAGGATTCCCTTCCTTTCCGTGTGGTCTACCCATTCCTACTGCATGGAAGTGCGGTTTTCTTCCTGGAGGGGCAGCCTGGTGGGGGTTAAAAGTACAGGCTCAGCAGTCCAGCTGGGTTTGACTCTTGATTTCTCTGCTCAGTGGCTGTGCAACTCCAGACAAGTTATCTCTGCTCTGCGAGCCTCAGTTTGCTCATCTGTAGAATGATCAGAGGACATTACTTACCACAAAGGGTTATACTGAAGGCCAAATTGAAATCCTGCTGTACCTGGCACATGTGTGCGACACACACGGTGCAGTGCCTGGCATACCCCACGCCCTATGGCTGTCTCTTGTCACTAGAGTTGTGATTAGATACCCACTTTCCACAATTATTTTGTATCCATCTCTCCCAACATGTTGAGTTCCTGGAGGGGAAGACTCTGTCTTACTTACTGGGGTTTACAAATTGTAAGTATTCAACCAAAGACTGATGGATGAGTGGACGGACGGATGAATTAGTGGGAGAAGAAGCTACCCAGCCACAACTATCCCCTCTGCTCAGGGGTGAGTCGGATTTGTCCTTTTCTGAAGAGGGGTGAACGAGTCCTGTGGCAGGAGACTTGTGTCTGGGGCAGGCTTGATCACCTGACGGTCTGTGGCTTGCAATTTCTTCAGAGGAGCACTGTCTAGACAGAGGGGACATTGTGCCAAGAAGGAGCAGGGACTGAATAGGAATCAGCATCCGGGGGAGGGCTTCCTGGGGAGCAGGAGCCCAGCCTCCTTCCCTCCCTTTCGTTGCTTTCCTTCCTTCCCCATTGCTCAAGACCCAGCTGGGAAAGTTTGCTATCTGTTCCCACAGCAGAAATTAGCTCATGCCTTTGACCTGGGGACAGCAGAGAAAGGTACAGCATAGCCCCTCATCACTTAGCGACAAGGTAAAGCAAAGGGCAGAGAATTCATCTCAAGGTCAGGAACGATATTTATTGAGGCAGTTTTTTTCCCAGCCACTAGTCTCATCCTCTGGGTAACGCTGTAAGGAAAGTGCTATTGTGTGTTTCCATTTTACAGATGCACAAACAAATATAGAAGTTAGATGACTTTCTCTTGCAAGGGTAGTGACAGGACCTCAGTTATACCAGACTCCCCAGGAATCAGATGTCTGAATGTTTTAAGGACTTTCTCTTTATGCATTGCTGTGATGAGTGAGTGGTGCAGAAGAAGTAAAGACACTTAAGATGTGATTTCTATTGAAAAAACTAGGGCTGGGAGTTTGGCTCAGTGGCTTAAGCGCCTGTCTGGCAAGCACAAGGTTGTGAGGTCAATCCCTGGTGCTGCAAAAAAAAAAAAAAAAAAAAAAAGGGATGTGATTTCTATTCTCACAGAGTTTATAACATGAGAACCGAGGTGAGGCTTCACTTATCTTTGTATTCCCAGCCCAGGACCTGGCAATATGTTGAATGTTGCATAAAGTACAAATTGTCAGAGCTGGAAGCTTCAGGTCTTTGGAGTTCAAAGATACCAATCCTAGCGGGGCATAATGGTGCATACCTGTAGTCCCAGCATTTGGGAGGCTGAGGCAGGAGGATTGCTGACAGTTTACTACCTAGTAAGTTCAAGTCTAGCCTGAAGTACATAGTGAGACCTCCTCCAGTCCTGTTAATTTACAGATGGGAGAACTAAGACTGGGAAGAGGAGTTATCTGGAAAGTGTGGAATCATGGTTTGATTCTCTGCTTTACAACTTCCTGGATGTGGAACTCTGGGTGGGTCACTTAACCTCTCTGAGCCTCTGTTTCCTTGTATGAAAAACAGGGATAAAGTTGTCGGAAATGAGATTATCCAAGTATAAGTTTTAGTAAAATAGCTCACAGTCCCACCTCCTTTGTGCTCTGATTATTATTAAGCAACCACATTGAGTCAATAGTAGATCTGGACAGATTTGGGGCCCCCTGACTCAAAGTTCAATGCCCTTTCCAGTTCTCGATGGTTCCTGTGTTCACTGGAGTGCGGTCAGGGGAGAATGGGAGTTGGCCAGGGAGGGGTGGTGCATGTGATTAGTTGTTTGCTGTTCTAGAGGATAAATGCCCAGTTGATCCCTGAGGCCATATCTCAGCCCCTCCACCATGCCCCTTGCCATCTTTGAAGCCTCTCCTTCTGTCCCCCATGGACTCCAGTTTAGAGGCTCACTGTTTGCTGAACACACACTGAGACTCTTGATAACATGCCCACCTCCCACTGCAATTTCCTCTGGGCTAGACGGGTGGGGTGAGCCGGGCTGTAGCCAGCAGGAAATTCCCAGAGAGCAGTGAGGGACAAATGCGGAGGTCAGTCAGCGATGCTATCTCCAGCCTCAGTCTCAGCCTCCTCTGAGCCAGCTAGAGACACATCCACAGGAGAGGATTTTGTTTGTTTTTCTCTGGCGCCACTTCTAACAAGGGAATTTAATTAAGAGCCTGATTGCTTTGCCTGGGGAATAGAAATCTGAGGGGACAGCAGGGCTGAGACTGGTAGCTGTGAGGAAGGAATGGAGGGAATAGAGGAAGGGACCCCTCTTGACCCAGAACTGCATAGGCTTAAACCCATCCAGCTGCAGTAGAGAGCTTCAGCTCACTGGGGATATGTGATCGACTCCAGGACAAGAATCTTTGCCTACAGGAACCTGAGAAGTTCTAGATTTTATGGTGCAGCTTTAAAGAAACTTAAATCAGCCAAGGAATGGACCCAGTTTGATATTCTCAAATGTTACCACTCACACTGTTAAGGAAAAAATTATTTGATGGTGCTTGTTAAAGCATGGCAGGCAGGCTTTATTCAGCACTGCTGTGGTGGGCATAGTGACCACAGCAACAGGATTCTGCAGTGAGGGAGAGGAGATTGTAACTCTGAAAACAGCGTGGGCGAGTCAGGGTTTATGGCCAAGGGGCAGAGCGGGAGTCAGGGGATGGAAAATCACTAAGAGGAAAGACCTGGGGGATTCTGGCTAAGCCAACTCTCAAGATTCTTGCTGGAAATCAGACTGCAGCAGGGGATGGTGGTAACGGAATGAGGAACCTCATCCAGACAAAAAGGGTGACCAGCTATGGAGGATAGTGGGGGGCAGGGTTCTTGCGAAACTGACTTGGTTTAAACTGTATGTTCAGCTGGGCATGGTGGTGCACACCTGCAATTTCACCACTCTAGGAGACTGAAGCAGGAGGATCACAAGTTTTAGCCCACTTTGGGTAACTTAGTGATTTAGAGAGATCCTGCCTCAAAACGAAAAATAATAAAGGGCTGGGGAAGTAGCTCAGTGCAAAGGGCCTGGGTCCAATACATGAACCTAGTATTACAAAACAAACAAACAAAGAAACAAACAAACACCCTGGATTTTACAAGGAAGTTCACAGACCTGGAAGACTGTTCAAAAACCTGATTTAAATTTGACTAAGCAGAGAATTTCTGTCACTTTAACAAGTACTACTAAATAGTTTTCTTTAGCAACACCCCTCCAATTGTCTACCCAGGTACTGTCTGTCCGCTGGAGTACAGGGGAAAGTCCGCGGACCTGGGTTCCAGTTCCAGTACTTCACATCCTTGAGCCTCAGGTTCCTCATTTGCGAAAGGGGACGGTTCTACACATTCTGTTCTCATGATCCACCTATAAAATGAGGTAGTGATACTGTCTTGCAGAGTTAGGGGGAGGAATGAGATAGGGTCCGGCAAATAAAAGGGAAATGATGTGTTTGAGAGAGTAGCCCAGGCTTGGAAAGGAGAATTTAACAGGAATCAGTGACATAGGATTAGGAGTCTCTTAGGCAGCAAGGATAGCAGCTCCAAAGTGGGACTTTGGGAAGCCCAAAATGGGTCTGCTGAGTCGCAGCTCTCCAGGGATCTTACAAAAACATCTGCCAGGTGTCCTTCTGCTGTCTGGGACTTCCCAGAGCATGATGGGAAGGCCATAGGCTCAAGAGTGCAGAGCCCTGCATGGACACTGAGTGAGCACTGCATAGACTAGGGCCTAAAAAATATAGGGTAGAGATTCCATTGTTTACACATTGGCCTGACCTCCCTTCTAAATCCCTTCGGGCAGTGATGGCAAACCTTTTAGCACTTTCAAAATGATACAAACACTCCACAGTGGTTCCCCACCACTGCCTTAGTGACACAGAGCCCTGGAAGGCATCCTACTCAGAACCCCTTCCTGGCTAGTGGGAACTTTAGTTCTCTTTGCTTTCTGACCATTATATCTTTTAAATAAACTTTCACCTTACCTCCTCTGTCTGTGGTTTCATTCTTTCTCACTGCAGGACACAGCCCCAGCATTCCAGTAACAAGAAGGGGCTGGAAGAAAGTCCTCCTCTGCTCAGGGCTGCGCGAATTCGCCCAGGTGCAGCACCTCTCGGAGTCAGTTTTCTCGTCTGTAAATGGGGCTGTTAGTGCCTGCTTCACTGGCTATTGTGAGAATTAAGTGAAATGAGAAATGGAAATACCTTCCACTGCACCTGGCCCACAGTAGGCACTGATTAAATGTTAAAGTAGAACACCCCTCACCCTGCCATTGTCACCACATCCCCGGGTCTTTCATGGAGGAAAAGGGTTGCTGAGGAGGACTGCGTGTGGTTTGTCACAACTTCCAACCTCTCGGCTTCCTGAGGCTTCTCAGGGCTGGGTGAGTAAATTATTCTTGTGTGCGATGAAGACACACGTTCCTTGACTTTCCCTAGGGCCAACATACAAGGGGTGTAGGGTTGGAGTAGTCATTTAAACAACATCCATCAATCAGGTCTGTTAGGAGAAAAAAAGAAAAAAAAAGGTAAAAACCAACTTAGTCTGGTAATTTTAGCCGAAAAGGCTGAAGTCATTTGTGAGAAACAGGGAGCCCCCAAGAGGAGCTGATTTTCTGTTAAAATTGGATTTTACAAAGATGTACCCAGATAGGCCAGGGAGAAGTTTCGAAAACCTGACTAAATTTTGGTCAAGCTGAAAATCACCATCACTTTAACAAGTGTTGTGGTTTGAGTCTGGATGTCCCCACAAAGCCTCATGTGGTCATGGGGGCAGGCTTATAGAATTCGTGATTAATTCATGGTCTAATGCTAGAATTATGGGTTCTAGGGTGGGCGTGGCCTACATACAATATAAAGGACAGAAACAGTCTTGTATCCACTCTCCTCCCCTTTTGCTCTTCTTGCTTTTGCTGTCTTCTGCTGCCATGAACTGTTGCCCCTCTGCCATGCCATCTTGCCTTGGAGCCAGCTGATTATGAACTGAAACCTCCACAAACTGTGAGCTAAATAAACCTTTCCTTCCTTAACTTTGGGTGTCAAGTATCTTGCCCCAGCAACGAGAGAAAAGTAATCAACACAAGTATTACTGAATCATTTTTCATTCAATTTAACTTGTGGCATGTTTAGTTCATGGTGAAGTTGTTCGAGAAGGACTTTGATGTTTTTTCCCCATGGTGACCAGTAGAAGACATCCTGGCTCTGTGCAGACCTGAAGCAGAGGCTCGGATGGCCAGGTCCTTCCAAGATACAATATGATCAGTTAAGCCCTGCTTATCCTGCCCAGACCTTAATGTAGTCTGATTTGAGACCCAAAGGGAAGGACCTCAGGCCTGGAGCTGCCTGGGCCTGTCCTGCAAGCCTCTGACCTGTGAGGGTAACTGACAGAGACAGGCTTCCCTTCTCTCTACCAGCCCTCTTCCACTGCTGGTGTCTCAAGGCCACATCTGCTGGCCCTAGGGAGCTGGGGCTGGTTCTCTTAGGAATGATAGAAGCAGCAAGAAACAGAAAAAAACCATGCGGAGCTGACTGCGAGCACCTATTCACCTACTTGGTGAGTTCTCACAAGGTGACGTGGCCAGGACCCCTCATTTCTCTGAGCCTCTGCTTCCCTCTCCCCCACTTCGGTTTTCCACTCAGATGTCTCCTGCCCAGGGATCTTTCTCTATCGCCCCACCCTCCATCACAGTCTTTTCTTCTCACCCTGTCTCTTGTTTTTCTGAGCACTTACCTGATGTCATGTTTTTATTTTGTTTACTGTCTGTCTCCTCCGCCAGCATCTTTTTTGTTTGCTAGTCTACTCAGGACCCAGACGGATGCCTATATACATGAGGCACATGGAAAGTACTTCTCAAACGAATAAAGTAATGTAAGACAGAGCTACCACTGTCCTTGCCCAGGAAGAGTCCAGCATGTTGGAATCCCACTGCTTCACTGTCCTGCTCTGTGACCTTGAACAGGTTACTTCCCTGCTGCTCTATAAAAGGGACATAATAAAAATATCTCTCTATGCTGTGAAAAGCATATGCGATGATGTCTGTATGGTGGGATTTTTTTATTCTTTGGTTTTTCGAAACAAGTTCTCACTATGTAGTTCAGGCTGGCCTTGAACATACTTTGTAACCCAGGTAGGCCTTGAACTCACAGTGATCCTCCTGCCTCAGCCTCCCCAGTGCTGGGATAACAGAAATGCACCACTACACTTGGCTATAAGGTGTTTTTGCATAGTGCTGGCACATACTGTAGTAAGTGCTCAATAAAAATCAGGCATTTAAGGGGCTGCATGTAGCTCAGTGATAGAACATGTGTTCCAAACGCATTAGGCTCTGGGTCTGATCCCCAACAGACAACCTCCGCACTTGACCAAAGGATCAGGTACATAATAGACCGTAATGGAACTGACTTGTGTGTGACACACAGGAAACTCCACAAGTAAGGTGTAGGACAGAGGGAAACAAGGACCTACAATGGGACGGACCAGGCAGGAAGAGGCTGTCACAGGAAATGCGGAGCCTGACTCCAGGCGGAGATGTGGGGAGAGAGAGAAGGGGACGAAAGTGGGAATTATCTCCAAGATGCCCACTCAGTTCTCCCCGGCTCAGGGAGAGACACAGGAGGCACCCCCAGTGGGCCCTGTCACCTTCCACAGCCCCGTAATCCGCGTGCTCCGCTGGGGGCTGCTGGGCAGTCCGGGCCAGCACTGCCCGAATCCTTCAGTCCGCGAGAGGCAGGGTCAACAGAGACAGGAAGGTGACAAGGCCCACTGTCCTCTCTGGCACGTTCCTACTTAAATAACTCTTTTTCTTTTGGTACCGGGGATTGAACTCACGACCTCACGCTTGCCAGGCAGGCGCTTATGCCGCTGAGTTAAATCCCTGGCCCAACTTAAATAATTCCTCCAGCCTTGGAGGAGGGGAATTATCATTCTCAGGAGCCAGCTGCTCACGAGGACTCACTGGATACCAGACACTGCCTTGAAGACCACTTTCCATATGATATTTCTCAACCAATGTGCGAAGTTTGGATTTTATTATCCCTATTTTATTTATGCGATGTGGTACTAGAGACCCAAAGCCTTTACACAACTGTATCAGCAGCCTCTTTCTTTCTTTATTTATTTCTTACTTTTTATTTTGAGACAGGATCTAAGTCACTCAGTTGCCCACAATGGGCTCAAACTTGCCATCCTCCTGCCTCAGTCTCCTAGAGTGCTGGGATTATAGGCAAGCACCACCATGCCCAGCTCCCTATGAGGAAACAGCATGGAATGGACAATAACTTGCCCAGGGTCTTCTAGCTAGGAAATGACAAAACCCGGATCCCAACATAGCCAGCCGGTTCTAGGGCCCTCACCACCCTGCCTGAGTCTATTACTACAATCATAAAATAGTAACAGTCACAGCTATCCTTGTAGGACTCTGGAAGGAAAAGAAGTCCTAACTCACAGGAATCATTAGGAAAGAACCAAGTGTGAGGTAGGGATCCCTGTTCCAGAAGCAAGCTGAAAGGAGGTTAGGAGAGTGGCTGGCAGCTCCGCAAAGGTGCTGCTCCACTTTTCTCCTCTCAGACCCCTGAAGCTTGCAAGCCTCCTGCGCCCGAAAGGATTTTCAGCTGCGTACATGTGCGTTCAATCTCATTACAGA
>RJWM01036307.1:0-18246 GCA_004363535.1 Dasyprocta punctata | reverse complement strand
TACTGGGAGGTGTTGGTTAAGGAAAAGCTAACATACGTCATGCTAGTTTATAATGCTTTAGTTATAATATTAGGATGAGACTGAATATGCTGTATTATAATATTATATAAAGCTTTAAGTCACATCTAAATAAGCATTATGGGTGCTAAGGAAAATAATTGGGAAAATAACTGTTATGTAAACAAAATGTTAACAAGAATTCCTTCATTTTCTTCATTGAATTTTATTTTCCTATTGTTCTCTAATAAATATACCTCACTTCTATGGCCATGTTATACTATAAAATGCTTTTTTTGTGAACATTTTATTGTTCCATCTTTTATAGTCATTCATTAAATAAGTATGTCTCTGGAAATGTCTTCTCCATTACCATAATTCAAACTTCCTGCTTGATCACTTGAATATAAACATTAATCTTTGCAAATTAATGTAGTTGTGTCAATTTAACAAGTAAATAAATATAATTGAGCAACAGTTTAGAGTATCTCAAGAGAAGATGAAGTGATTTTGGCTTTAAGCGTGAGGCCTCTACTGGAATAGGCAATGTCTTTTGTTTCCTGAGTCCTTGACATTTTGCGCTTGGTATCAGGCTAAGGAATCTTTCCAGGAAACTGTGCCCAGAGGATGATCAAATGCAGCAGGATCTCAGTGCCCATTAAAGAGGTGCCCTGTGATCACCAGGCTGGAAGGGAAGGTGTACACACTCTGTCATGTTTTCTCTGTTCCTTCTCCATTGTTTTTAGATGAAATTTCCTGGGGAGGTTTCCATTTGATCAGGCCCTGAAAAGCAATTTAAAACATGATATGATTTAACTCCCTAAAATATGAACACATTAAAACATAAAAATATGTTATGTTAGAAAGATGAATATGTCTCAGATTCAGCTTCTTGCGTGGTTTTCATATTTTACTTCTCAGAGTAATTTGCGGGTGATTACTTTCTACCCAGATGATCTTGGAAGATTTTTTTTTATTTTTCTGCAACTTTGTCTCTCAGTAAGATACAGAAACCATAGGAAATTATTCCATTGCAGTTTAAGGAAACAAGGAACCAGGCTAAATTCAGGCACACTGGCATAAAAAAGCTAAGCAGCAGAATTAATGCACATGGCACTGAGTGAATGACTGCCCCTTGAAGAGGGAACTTCTCCTCTGCACACAGGAAGAGAAAGACCACAGCTAACTCCCAGGAGTGTTCACTTGGATTCCTAACAGAGACTCAGCATGAGTAGAAAGGAAAACACAGTTCAACCAAGGGAACTAGATGATAGTGATAATTTCTTGTTTTTCCTTCCTATCTCAGACAGTTGTTAGGTCAGGAGCCATCTGACAAATCCCCAATTCCTCTGCCTCTGTGTAGAAAGGAGGAAAAGGACAGGGAAGAAAGACCCCAAGTGCCTCAGTCCCTCTGCTGTGCTCGGAGGCATCCAGAGTAATCAAGGCTGAACACAGACATTGGGCATCCATCCAACCATCCAGGAGCAAGGCTGGGAATTTAGGCACTTGGGCCACGATCAGGCCCTGGACACAGATTACACAGATATCGTGTTTTCCTGTCACCCTCCTTCTCAAAATCAGAGGAGCCTGAGGAGCAAATAGGGTTCATCTCACCCCTGGAAAAGCTGGGAGAGAACTGATTTCACCAAGGAGGGGCAGAACAGCCTCCAGAAGGCCTCCTGAAAGGCTTCTCCTATTATATCAGAGTGTGAGATGGAAACAGAGAAATAGAAAAGATGATTTTCATGTTCTTCCTTTTACTAGGCATCACCCAACAACAGACACGTTTGCAGCTTGACTATCAGCAAGGTGCCCCTCCACCACTCCTAGGACTTCAGAAGCTAGTGATGGATTTTGAAGAGGGCAGGGGCACGCTGACTTGGCTAAATCAGAAAGGGTGGTACTGAGAGCTCGGAAGCTGAGGAATGTAAGTTATTCATTTCAGTGTGAATCTCATCTTTCAAATGTAACTTTTAAACAAAAATTTTCTTGAGTACTATGTTTTCAAGTAGGATAATTCTGGAGAATTCACACAGCAAGCATCTATGGTGACAGAAGTTTAACTGCACTGTCATCGTCCTGCTGTGCAGTGGATCTCTATCTTCAACATGTAGAATTATTTCTGAAGTAAATATGGTAAATAATGATACAATGCCCATGACACTAGCTATATCTCTTGTAGACTGATTTCGATTTTTCTAGCTACATCCTAAGCAGTGGTGTTGCTGGATCCTATGGTTGATTTATCTTTTTTTATATATCTCCATACTGTTCTGTATGTTTGCTGAACTAATGTACTTTAGCTCATTTTCATAGTTAAATGTTCATTATTTTTTCCAGATTTTCAGGATGTCTTGCATAATATTAAAGACTACTACAAATTGTTTTGCGGAATATGCAACAGATACATAATCAATTTCTGTGATTGTGAAGTGGCAAAATGTTGATAATGAAATGAAACCACATGCATTGAACAAAATAAGGCAACAAGTGTGTACAAAACATAGGATGGATCTGCACATGTATGGGTAGAGGGAAAGAAACAACATCTGTGGGGGTCAGATCTCTGACAGAGGTCCCAAAATGAGTAGGTACAATTAAAATGTGTTCTTAAGACTTAGTAAAAATAAAGTGTAGATATACCTACCCATGCAAAATCAAGTGATGCAACTAACAATTATATATTGCTATTAAAGAATATTTGGCATTGATATCTATGAACATAGTGATCAGGATATGAGTGACACAAATAGTTTACATTTGAAAAAAATTGTATTGGAAAACTGATAAATATTTTATTTGGAAAATTGTGAAGGAATGTAGCACTATTAAAAGCAGGAGACTTTCTTTTTCAGTCTCAGAACCAAGAAAAAAAGATTAAACAGTAGGTTGCCTCAATTCCACACATGTACCTCATTTACATAAAAGAACCTTGCAGGGTTTTTGCATCACCTGTTTGACATCTTTGTTCCTCAGAATGTAGATGTTGGGGTTCAGCATGGGAATGACAATGGTGTAGAATATGGACACCACTATGTCATGCTCCAAGGTATAGCTGGAACTTGATCTCATGCACATGAAGAGGATCTTCCCATGATAAATAGTGTCATGGATTAAAAACTGGTGGTCAACATAACGCCAGCTGAATTACATCAGCATAGTGATGAGTATAGATGGCCCACCTGGGGGAAGCTGCCAGCACAAATAGAGACATGGAGAAGAGTGAGGCATTGTGGGTTCTCAACCTACTGCACAGCTCCTTCACCCTGCTGGCATAGACTTTCTAGCTTCCACTGCTGACCTTTAGCCTTCCCAGAGCAGAGCCATAAAATAGACTGGCGTGAGTCCTTATCATGGGCTCTTAGATTTCAGTTGGATTTGTGGGAGGCATTGTCATGTATCTGGGTCTTTAGCTGGACTCATGCAGGACATTGCTGTGGGATCCAGGCCCTTGGCTGAATATCCTGGGTCTTTAGTGTTGTGGACAGATTTTCCTGCACTTTCTTGTATTTAACTCTGGGTGACCATCATAAAACAGTATTATAAATTCTATGTCCTATATGCAGTTGTTTTCCCTGTAACCCCCGACTACAACAAATGAAAACTCCAGTTCTTAACTATTGGGAGCCACACATGGAGAACACTTTTCTCCTCCCTTTGGCAGAATGCATCCTCAGAATGGCCAGCAGGATGAAGCCAGAGGAAAGCAGGACCATCAGGATAGTGACCACCTCAATGGCACCCAGCAAGTAGAAGAGTAGAAGCTGGTTCATGTGAGTATCAGAGCAGGAGATAGCGAGGAGAGGAGGGATGTCACAGAAAACGTGCCTAATTCCATTGGATCCACAGAAGGACAGGCTAAATGTAGCCACAGTATGTACCACAGAATGTCACCAACATAGGAAGCAGAGATGAGAGGCATGAAGACTCCAGCTGATGCAGTCACAGAATACAGGAGTGGGTGGTAGATGGCTCCATAGATGTCATAAACCATTGCCACCAAGAGAAATGATTCTGTGCTTTCAAAACTGATGAAGAGAAGCATCTGTGCTACACATCTGTGAAATGAAATGGATTAATTTTCTGACAGGAAATTAACCAACATATTTGGAGTGATAACACTAGGGTAGCAGGAATCCAAGAATGACAAAACACTTAGAAAATAGTACATTGGGTTGTAAAGCCTCTCATCTCCAATAACAAGTACAACTACTCCCGGACTTTCTATCAGAGTGAAAAAATAGATTGAAGAAATATGAAAAATAACATGATTTGGAAGTCTGAATCATCAGTGAAACCCAAAAGTATAAACATTGTGATTTCACTCATAGTATTCAAATGAACCTTGTATACATCCAAATCTGGTGATGGTCTTTCCCATTCAGTTTTCATTTATAAGTTCTAAGGGGGAATTTCCTTTGCTTTAGAGTTCCTTGAACCATATTCACTTGCATGTTTTTCTGAGTGGTGTAATGATTTCATCAGTAGGCACAGGGTGATCAGTGAGAAAGACATTTGTCCTAAATGGATGCCTTTAGTTGTAGAAATAAAAGAAAAAAATAATTTAATTTGTGTGTTGACTGAATTTATTATGCTAAAATAAAATGCTGCCTATATGAATGGATTTGGGGTCAAATTTTTTGTTAGATTTTCTACTGTCTGTTATTAGATGATATTACAATTCACAAAGGTGACTATATGAATGTTTAAGTCCAGAAATATTATAATGAAAAGTGTGTGTCTGAGTACTCACCCTTGACTTCCCCCAAAGTAAATGAAATGCCCTGTACTTTTATCATTAATATGCAAGCAAACTAATTTATATCATGAGACCATGTGGGTTCAAAATGAGAGAAAAATTTTCAAAATTGTTTATTCTTAAAATATTTCCAAATGATAGAAAATGAGATTTTACACTTACATTTGAGGTTATCATATGGGATTGTAAGAAAAACCCAACAGCTGTTTCCATACATAGAACAGGAGAAGTAACCTGAGGTAAACTCACTATTCTGCAAATGAAATCTCGGCCAATTTATATTTAGTTTTCTTTCTAAATATATGGAACACAAGTTGCCCGTGTTTGATCTCACTAGCTTACTGCACCATAATATTTTTTCCAAATTTATTTTAATGATAATATATGTTTCTCAAATTATTTGGTCAGTTTACTTTCAAAATCTTTCAAATAAATTTGGAGTATATTTTTCTTGGAAATTTAATCGTGGCTATTAAATGTAAAATTGATTGTGGCATTTCTAAAATAACTGAGATAAATTTCACTTGATAATTTTATTTAGAGCTCTTTGCTAAAATTTAAAAAATTGCACACTGATATTTAATTTGAGAGTTTCTTCCTTAATGTCATCATAATTTTTCTCAAATAGAAGTGCGTAAATGCACCAACTACAAAACAGTTAAAAAGTCACCTGTTTGTTACTGAAAACCTCTATTCTAGAAACACAATGAAATACTGGATTTACTCTCAATATTATGAGGCTGCAGTTTTTCTTTCAGCATATTATAGATGAAAAGCTTTTTTAATAAGAGTAAAAACTGATTTCAGAGACTTACAAATAATTTATATTCATGACCTAAAAGAAGGTATGGTTTGTTTTCAATGAAACACTCATTCATCAAGAAGACAATAAACAAATGAAGGAAAACTACTGTTAAAAGAAAGCTATGGGAGTACAGAGAGCCAGAGATCCAATTGGAATATTTATTTTAATACATACAATAAATACCTCAAAAAGTGAGGGGCCACAGCAAAAGTAATTTGGACATTTTCACACCATAGTCTTTAAATTTGAATGAACTGTTAGTATAACGAAATTGAATAAAAGAGATTCCGTTTTTTCTCGCCTGAAATTAATACCTTGTGATTTTGTACATTAAAATTTATCATCTATGCTGATTGACTACAATATGGAATAGGTTATTCTATTGAAAAATGAGAGAGCTGGTCTTCAGAGGATTTGCAGTCCACTGTCAGAGCTGCAGTGTAAGAATGTGACTCATGTCCTAACAGGTCTTTTGCAGGGCTAAATCATGCATTACTTTTCTTGTAGGTCTTTCTAAATTTTGTTTGGGTTTTAATTGGTACAATCATGTGGCAGGAGATTAGGCCATGGCAAGCTAGCTGCACAGTCAGATTTGAGCTGTCAGTCAAGAAGCCCTGTCAAATCACAGCTGGGGCGCAGACACCTAGCAGTCTTCGATCCTGTTGCAGGGCCCAGATCTGATGGCAGAAGAAGATAGAAAACGCGGTACTGTAGACTTCCTCACCACCGTCCTCTCGCTCATGCAGTGGCTGCCTTGCATGCGGGGCGGAACTTCTTATTCAGAGCGCTTCTTCCACTTGAGGACATCTTTTCGCACTCCTTTTCCTTTTTCATTCTTATTTTATTTTGAACTTGACATTCATTGTTTGTATCATTCAGTTCTCTGAATGGGCCAGCAAGAACCTGGAAAGGACCACTGGCCACCTCCCCATCCCCTGACGCTAAGAACCCTTCCCAAGAGCGCGGCCTTCTCAGGATTCTGAGCGAATGGTGCGGTGTCGCTGAGCACGGGAACAGCGCGTAGCCCGGACCTCGAGATGGCGCTCAGCCTCATCGCTGAGGTTCTGCTTCCTCCTTCTCCCAGCTCCTCACGGGTAGCATTCTGCTTTTGTGTAAGAATGTGATTATTTCAGTGGAATAAGCGATGATTTTCATTGTGTTATTCCTCTCGATACAAAGTTCCTCAGGTTGTCTGTGCTGTCACACATGATAGGGTTTCCTCTTCTAAACCGAGTAAGATCCCACACTACGTATATTCTTTCTTTCTTTTGCCATTCAACATCAAGGGGAGTTAACAGAATTTCTATATTTTCAGTATTTTGAATAATGCTGAAATGAACATGGTAATACAGATATCCTAAATTTAAATATATTGGCTAAACTGATATCAGATTATGGAATGGACTGGTAGGTAGATTTTTAATAGTTTAATGCCTTTATACTGTTTCCTATAGAGTGCAATTTTTTCCATTTTTCAAACAGTATAAAAATGCTTCAATTTCTGCACATGACCATTTTCATTCTCCATTAATTTATTTTAATAATGTGTTTGCTAACATGTGCAAGACAATTTAAATTTTTATTTTACAATCTCCAGATTACTTACTAAGAATGGTCCTTACATTCAGTGAAATCTTTCAAAAATTTCAGTTGTGTGTTTTAAACAAATGGAAAAATCAATCCCAAAAAATCACAAAAGATATCAGAAGAACAAATCAATCGTGAAAAAGAGCAAACCTGGAGGTATCACACTTCTTGTTTTCAAATACATTATAAAACTACACTGATTAAATTTGAATACAGAATGTTACTGATATATACAAATATAAATAAAATACAAATACATATATAAATCCATATATACATACACACACATACATATTCATGAGGCTTGGACAAACCTCATATACCTTTGTTCAACCAATATCCAACATGAACGTCAAGACCAAGAATACACAGTGAGGACAACATAGTCTCTTCCAAGATGGTGCTGCGAAATTCTCCCTTTTTTTATTATACTTTCATAGCACTGGCATAAAACTAAATTTATTCCCTGGCAAGGCTCAGAGACTAGACATTATGATTCATAAAGACCGTATTTTAAATTCAATTAACAGAGCTGGGTGTAATGGTGCACTCCTGAACATGGATATGTGAAGGTATGAAAGTAGACCATGGTCTCTCATCATATAGAAAATTCAGTGTAATTTATAGGAAAGATTTCAACATAAGACCAAAAAGCATATTTCTGAAAAAAAAAAAACATTCTAAGGTCAAAGATTCAGTCTTTATGCTGAGCAATAAATTTTGTTAATACAACACCAAAAGTCAGGAATCAAAAATAGGTGCCTATGCAAAATAATAAAGATTATGCCTAACAAAGGAAACAATCCTCAGTGTGAGGAGGCACAGTTAGGAAGAACAATAGAGGAAAACATTTGTAGATCATGAGTCTAACATGTGATTAATGCTGATAATACAAAGAAACTCCTTAATACATAGCAAAACACTTAACTTTTAAACAGATGAAGAAGTTGAATATTGTTTTCTAGAGATAAAAGCAAATCTAAAGCATTTAAAACATATTCCAAAGAATATTACTCATTCATTAGAGCATCTGGTGGGGTCTTCTTACAGAACTATTTACATTTTTATTAGGAAGTCCAGCACTGCACCAGTACTTCCAGAAAGCGACTTCATACCTTCAATGTATGAAAGGGGTAATTGTGGCTGTAATGTCAAGAAAAGCAGAATGCTTGTTCTTAGCTGTGTTGGAATATGGTCTTGTGCCGGCGTGGTAAACCCAATTCTCTGTTCAGCAGATGTGCCGTCATCATTATGGTGTATGTAGGTGGAATTCTGCATGCTGTTACACACAGAACACACACTGTCAGTCTATCCTTCTATGGAGTCACTATAATTTAACACAACTACTCTGACTTCTGTCCTCTCTCTGCAACTTCTTCTGACAAATAAACTCCTGTCTTTTCCAACACTGATTCTCTTTTGAGATATCTAACCTAATAATAACCCTGTCATCTTGTGCTCTCCTGCAGATTTTCTGATGATACGATCTAGCAGAGGAAAATGAAAAATGTTTTCTGTATGAGGCTCTCACTTAATGGAAGTGACCATTTATCATTGTAGTGTTATTTATATGTGTGTGAGAGAAAATCCCAGTATGTTTCTGAGCATGAAATGATCATGTTAATGTTCTACACCATGGTGACTTTTAGGCTATACCTCAACTTCTGGTATTTGAAGAACAAAATGTGAAAGAGACAGTGAACAATGTGCATGGAAAAAAGTTTATTATTAAAGTATATTTCCCACATTAAAATACATTAAAAATAAAAATGACATTCTATTCTTTGTGGTGGGAATATAGTAAAATTGCTTCAATTAATTACTGCTATTCTCTTCTTGAACATTTCAAAAGTAAAGATCAGCACAATGGTGGATTTTACTCTTTTTAAAATCAAAACTATTTCCTATAACATCTTGAGCTAAGTAGCATCCCATTGTGTACAGAGTCTATATTTTTTTTATCCAGCCATGGGGTGATGGGTACATAGGCTGCTTCCTGTATTTTGCTGTTTTGAAAGGGATTGCTCTAAACATTGGTGATCATGTATCACTGTAGTGCAATGTCCTAAACTCTTTGACAAGGGCACCTAGATGGGTAATAGCTGGTCCTATAGAATTTCCAAATATAGTCCTTTCAGAAATCTCTGTACTGACTTCCATAGTGTTTATAATAGTTTACCCTCCCTCCAACAATTGTAGAAAGTTTTACAACAGCCTTGCCAGAAGTTTTAAACTCCAAGGACTGCAACTTGTACTAATTTTTTAGAAAAGTAAATGAATTCAGAAACATCTCTATCATCAATATTATTTTGCAACTTTGCTATGCCTCAGTGTCCTGAGTGCACAGAGACAGCGGTGAGCCATAGGTCCAGCACACCCAGGTCATTTTCCTTAGAATCATTTCTACCTGCTACTGTTACAAGCAATGCATCCTTAGGTCTAGGAAGCAATCGAATCCCATCCTGGTGTTCACACACCACAGCTCATATCCTCCAACTGCTGGTGTCATTACTGGGACAAATGGCGAAGGGAGAATTTCTCCCTTTTTTTTATTATACTTTCATAGCACTGGCATAAAACTAAATTTATTCCCTGGCAAGGCTCAGAGACTAGACATTATGATTCATAAAGACCATATTTTAAATTCAATTAACAGAGCTGGGTGTGATGGTGCACTCTGTAATCCCAGCACTTGGGAGACTGAGGCAGGAGGATCATTGCAAGTTTGAAACCAGTTTGGGCCACAAAGTCAGCCCCAAGGGCAGTCTGAACTGCCTAGTGAGTCCCTGTCTCAAAAAGACAAAAAAAAAAATTCACTTAACAAAAATTATTTACAATACCAAGAGTAATATATAAAAGTGGCTGCAAGATGTTACTCCTAATGAGAACAAAATGCAGACCTAACTTCATGAGAATTCCCAGGGGCCTGACTTACACTTCACTTGGCATTGTTTTATTTTGACGCTTTTCCATCTATGATGCTCTGGTAGATGCCACCCAACCTCAGCGTGTAGGTCCATGAGCAAAGGTAAAGAAAAAGGTGTCTGCTATGCTCAGGGTTAAGCCTGCTTCCCCCACACTTTTACCACAATGAAATGTTTCCTTAAAGATGACTTTGAGTGATATTGTTGTCTCTGCTTTATTTTAAGCTCTTCTAAACTTCTACTATGTGACCTCATTTTGGGTCTCATGAGTTTCTCACATTCATTTATTGTGGCACAAGATCTTCAGAACACACCAGGTAACCAAAACAATATTTTATTAAACAAGATTCATAAATTTAAATGTCAGCAAAACAATATAAATGCAGAACATCTACCACAATATATCTCTGCACTACACACTGTGATTTTTTTGTTGATGATGGAAAACTCTCCATTGTGATGTCATGTATTTCTTGAATTGAAATGTTAGAATTCAAAGTCCTTTATATCTAATACAGTTGCCACTTCAAATAATGGCGCTAGAATGAACCTAATGAATGTATTTTTCTATATTTGTGTATATCATGCAATGTGAAGAGATAACACAATTCTATAATACAGAGTATGATGTATTTTATGCAGTAATATTTTTAAATTTGCATCTTCAAGAGTAATTCAAAATATATGAAAAGAACAAGGCCCAGACTATGGACAATAGCTACAGCCACATATTTGTTAAGTTATATCATATTAATTCACAGGGTACTTGACAACATATACAAGAAAAGATTTACAAAATAGAATCCACTTTTAAATTACATATTTTAATAACAACATACAAATTCTAACTTTAAAGTCACACCAAACACACACATCCAGGAATTACACACTTAGAAAATGTTGACCTCAGAATGATGATAAGAAGATATAGAAATCAATTTTATCATGATTCTGGGAATAGAACTCACATTTTTGGAAGAAATTTATAAATTTCAATTAAATTTGTATATTCACCTAATTCAAATAATATATAATTAAGGTGCACAGAACCATTATGAAAAACTGCAATTAGAATATATTGAATAGTGTGTTGTAAAAATTTATGTAGCATTTTTGTGAATATTTTGTGTATTTAATTGAAAACTACAGAAATGCCTAGCTAAATGGGATTCTGTTCAGAAGGTCATTGCTTCTGCTTATGACTGCAAGAGATTTACTATTTCCTCTTTCAGCATATTCTTTGACTTTTTTTATATCTAATCCTATTCCATATTGTTAATTGTGTCATAAACTAATACAATTCATATGAAAATCAGCATAGAGTTTCCTCAAAAAACTGATAGAAATTCCTTTGAATCCACCACACTTCTCCATTGGACACCTCCCAGGAAAGGTAGAAGACTTCATACTACAGTGATCCATGCATTCTCATGTTACAGCAGCACAATTCATAATCATGGAAGCAGTATGTACATCCATTTACAGAAGAATAAATAAGGATGATGTGTTATTCACACACAATGGAGTCCTACTCAGACATAAAGAAGGATCTATTTGAGGCATTTGTAGCAAAGTAAATGCAACATAAGACCAGAGTTTTAAATTAAATGAATCAGATACACAAGGTGAAATGTCACATGATTTCTTTTATGTAAGAAACTCAAAGCACAGATAATTTAAAGAACAACAAAAAAGACAAATGATAGGAAACAGAAAGGTAGACTTTGTAGAGATGGGGAAGATATGGGGGAGGGGGGAAAAGGGAATACAAAGTAAGGTGAATTAAGACAAAACAGGTATAAGAACCAAATCCTCATGATGACTGTTTTATGTATGATAAGCAAATGTTGATTTTTTTTTAAATTAAGAGGTAATATGTAGTTAACCATGATAAATGATAGATAGTAAAACAACATAGAAGATCAGGGCCAGAATTTGATGAAAGAGGAAGGGTCTTCTAAAGCTACCAATACTGTAAAAGATGATTTTGCGTGAAAAATATTGGTTAATATAGGTATTCTGGGTTTACATCTAAAATGTGCCCCAAATGTCTCCTGTGTTCAGAGATGGGGCTTTCACAACATGATTTAACCAGGGAGGTGCTGTTTCATAGCTGGATGTGTTGTTTGGAGCCAAGTCTTTGTTCAAAGGAGTAGGTCACTGCTGGCATGATCAGAAAGGGCATGCTACTGTCCCTGCTTCCTCCACTCTCCATTCTGTTTCTGGATTTCTGAGAGACATGGGTTGAACAGCTTTCTCAACCCATACTCTTCAACCATGACATTTTTATTTTGAAGTCATGTAACCATGGACTGCACCATTTGAAATTGTGAGCCAAAATACAATTCTCCTTGATATTGTGGGTGTTGGGTATTTGTTCACAGCAATGGCAAAATAACAAAGATTATAAAGAAATTGTATTCTTACATAATATTCATTAGGAAAGTGAATATATTTCAATTTTGGAAAATGTACAGATATCCTTTTGTATCTATCAGAATTCTTAAGGTTAATAGAATTGCTTAGGGTATTAAACATTTTGAAAGTTTTGTAACACGTGAAAGATATTGTTGTGATACCACTAGTCTTGATCTTCTGTATAACTCACATTATAATAAACTAATTGAAAACTTTTATGCATGCAGTAGACAAAATACATAAAATGCAGGCAGTTAGCCAGGCATGGTAGTGCACTACTGCTATTTAAGCACTCTGGATTGCCGTAATACGAAGATCACAAGATGTTGCCTATCCTGAATAGCAGGAATTTAGAGAGACCCTGTCTCAAAGTAAAAAAGAAAATGAATGTTCACTGAATAACCTGGTATCAAAACCCTGGGTAAAATTCCCAGCTAAAATTAAGTACTTTTATTCAAAACACAATGAAGTCTAAGCACGATTAATGTAATTTACTAAGTTAAAATCTACATGCCATAAAACATCCAATTTTAACTCTTTTGATGTAACTAACAGATTTGCCATGTTGTGCAAGAACCAACTTTCTGTAACTCCAAAATATTTCCATCAGTATAAAACCTTACCAAATGATTTCTCTCTCTTCTTTGCATCATTCAGCCATGCTGGTCCTTCTCTACATATTTTGAATTTAAATTCTGCGTATTTCCTAGAAAACATTTATATTTAAGGTGACATTTAGATCCTTGAAGTTTTGAATTTAAAAATATTTTGGATATTCATACTTAATATAGCATGTTTTTCAAAAAAGTTATTTTGTTTTGTGTAACAGTAAATGTACACTTTGAATTGCAGATGTGTGATACAGTACAATAAGTCCCTGACTTACAAATGAGCTCCTTTTGAAAGATGTTTTTCTTAAGTATGGCTTGTTTGCAATTCCTACACAATGTGTCTTGTGTTAGACACAACTATATGATAGAAAATATTAAAAATCAAAGCACAACAAGCTAACTTTACTGTTACAATTACCTTAAAATGCTAGACAGTTGCGCTACTTCCTGATTTTTCACTTGTATGAATGTTCACAATGCAGTATCACTTAAGTTGGGAAGTGTTGTAGTTATAGACACAATGCTTCAAAGTACATTCCTGGAACTTACTCATTTTTGAAAACCATGTCTTCATGACTATTTATGAACAACTCCCTATTCATCCCAACTGCTAGCCTTTTGTAACTAGCACCCTTCTGTTTGACTTTCTACCTTTGAATGTATTAGACATTTCATGCAATTGGAGTTATGCATCGTATCTGTCCTTCTATGACTGGGAAATTTTTTTAGCATAAAATTATAGAGCTTTATCTATGTTATCACATATTTAAGGACTTGTATTTAAGGCTAATTGATATTGCATTGCGTGTATAACCCACATTTTATTTACCCATTATTCTGTCAATGGATATTTAGGATTTTATTCACACCTAGGTTATTTTGAACAATAATCATGAAGATATTAATATTTTAAGATTGTAATAAAACTTCTTTTAGGTAAAACACAAAAGTTGGGATCTAGGTCATTCATTCAATTAACAAAGGCACTCACAGGATATTCACACTTTCCCTGACAATTAGTGGACAGCCTCCAGGCATTTCACTAAGCTCTCAGATGCTTCAGAGATAACAAACCAATTGCTTGACTTCTCCTCAGGGACAGTCGTAAAAAGTTAAAAAAAATTCATAAATTGTCTTTTAAAGCAACATTCCCATTGTCTTTAAAAAAACACACACACACATGGAAAAACCAGGTCAGGGTTTTAATTACCAGTGATGCAGACAGAAGGCTGCAGGCATTGGCATATATCACCAATAGCCACACAAATGCTCACCGTGTGACAAGACTTCACCATCGAATGTAGGTCAGTGACCATTTGTGACTCAGTTTGTGTGTGTGCTTTCTCCTACCTGGTAAATTCCTCAGAAGCCGGGGTAACTCTCCTTTTGGCTTATATTAATTATTAAATATTTTCAAATACTTTGAGAAGGTAAGTGCCTGCAGCACACATTGTGTGTGCTTATACAACTTTTAATCTTCCACATTATGAATAAGTACATAGAGTTGTACATTTTTGTACATTTCCCTGTCTAAAGGAGGCCAAAAGTGATCTGAAATGAAGCAGAAATAATGGGTCCCAGAGTTTTGCTTAAACTCAGGAATTTGAAACTGGGGATTCAGTATCCTGTTCTGACATCCTTCTAACATTTATTTTCTCTAAATATTCTGAGGGGAATCATAGGGATATAAAAACCACATCAGTGATTAGGTAAATAAATAAACATGATTGATTTTGAATCTTAGTAGAAGGAGTTTTCCCTTCATATCTAGAAGTAAAAAATGTGAGTGGAGGTTTAGGAGGGTTTAAGGACCCATAGTTATTGTAATGTTAAAATGTTTTCTGTTTTGAGAAGGGATCTAAATAAATTTAACACTTAAAAAAATAAAACAAATATTCAATAAAGGAAATAATGTATCAAAAAGTCATTTGCCTCTTCCATTGAACACCAAGGGATCTGAGAAGAAAGGTTTTTCATCCTTCTTTAGAAAAAAAAAACAATTCACTTTTAATTTTTTAATCCTTTGTGATTTTTCATGATTATAAATTAAACCAATCAAATACAATATTTTTCTCTTTTTTTTAACAGAAGGCAGAATTATAATATATTGGAACATAAAAGAACACATTTATAATATTATAGTACAAATGAAACATCTGAACAGAAACATTTTAAGAATGTGAAATAAATAAAAATAAGAAAATAGTTTATCAAAATTTAATCATGTACCTATATAGGATTCAGAGGGAAATTTATTATTCAATGCATAACTGAATAAAAAAATTCATTACCAATACACTAAATTGTCTTGTTTTTTAAAGATTTCAAGGCTTTATTTTTCAAGCATAAACAAAAAAATGTAATTCAAAAAACAAAATTAGATCCAAATATCAAATAATAAACATTCTGGTTTTTTTTCTCTGTTGCAACTAATTTTTATGTATAAATAGGTTTTGTTTCAGTTCATCACACCAGTGTAACAATACGATAGTCACATATGTGTGACTTATTCAGTTCACTGAGAAGTATAACCTCAGCATTCAAGATTTTTCTCTTAGTGGGTTTATTAAAACCATTCTTCTATTACTGTCATTAGTAAATTTTTTCATTGATCTAAATTGAGTGATGAGGGCACTGGGTTAGGTAGGATATCAGGCAGCTGCAACAGATACATGACATTCCATGCCAGGTAAAAGTAATTGATGCCTACTCAGGTTTGTATTTAATTTTGTCTGTAGTGATAATATATAATATAATATAATATAATATAATATATAATGATAATGACCTTCAGGGAAATTTAGAATTTAAGTAAATTTACATGCAAGCACCTTAAATTGCAGATTTATTAAAATATCTATGAAAAAGAAATAAGTAATCCAAAACAACAGTATACTCTTCATCCAATCTAATCACGGCACCGGGGCAGGTGTGATGAGATCAGGAGAGGATGTAGAGCATGTATTTATTCTGCTTCATCGGTCCTTCATCTGCTCAATGATTGATACCAAAGAAGGGAAGCCCATTTGCATAAGAATATGTGTATGTGTATTGTAAAGGAAACCTCTTTGAGGTAGGGCACTCTTAGTACTTGAAAATAATGCAAAGGGAAAACGTGTACATGATCATAGAGAACCACTTCCAGGTCACTGGATACTCTGAATCATTTAGTCAACCGTCATCCTTCTCCACAACCCTTTATAAGACAGTTGTGCTTTAGAGTAGGAGATTAACTAAATTTAGTTAAATTACCTGGCCATAGGAAACTTTTTGTACACTAATTTAAGATATAACATTGCTCATATATACAAGCATACATGTTTCTGCAGGCATGCTTTTTCATAAATAGGCAATTTTCACTTTGATCTTCACAGTCTTTTAATCATACCTCTATGACATGTTAATAATTTCACTTGTAACACCTGTAAGTATAGGTTTTTCTTTTCTTTTCTTTTCTTTTCTTTTATTTTTTTATTTTTGTCGTTTTTGAGACAGGGTCTCAGTATGCAGTTCAGACTGGGCTTGAGTTCACATTGTAATCCAGGCAAGTCTCAGACTCACAGTGATCCGCCTGCCTCAGTCTCCCAAGTACTGGGACTATAGGCGTGCAACACCACCCAGGGCTAAGTATAGGTATTTTATGGGACGAGGTTTTGAAATTGCAGTTGCCAAAGTATAAACAACATTGTATTCATGTTTGGAAGATGTTGTTATCAAATTTCGATGAGTCATTGTCATTAGTATTTACATTAAATGAAGTGAATAAGTACTACAGTGGATAGTAAGTATATAAATGAAAGTCAACAAACAGTCCAGCTACATGTCTACTTCCGTATTATCACCTGGTAATGGTGCATGAGTGTCATAAAATCTACACCTCAAAGTCAAGATACATCTTATTTACACTACCTTTGCATAATTAATCGCCCATGTGAAAATACTTTTTCTACTATGTCTGTCTAGAATATGTTTTGTGGAGGTGGATGGAGGAGCACAACCTTACAGTGGTAACCGAGTTCATCCTGCTGGGCATCACCGATCGTCCTGAGCTGCAGGCTCCACTCTTTGTGCTGTTCCTCATCATCTACCTGACCTCGCTGGTGGGCAACTTGGGCCTGATCGTCCTCACCCAGGTGGACTCCAGGCTGCAAACACCCATGTACTTTTTTCTCAGGCACCTGGCTCTCACTGATCTTGGCTACTCTACAGCTGTGGGACCCAAAATGCTGGTAAATTTTGTCGAAGATGAAAATACAATCTCCTATCCTTTCTGTGCAACACAGCTGGCTTTCTTTCTTGCTTTTATTGGTAGTGAGATTTTTATCCTGTCTGTGATGTCCTATGACCGCTATGTGGCCATCTGTAACCCTCTGCTGTACACTGTCATCATGTCACCAAGAGTATGTTGGGTACTAGTGGTGATTCCCTATCTTTACTGCATCTTTGTGTCTCTTCTGCTTACCATAAAGATTTTCACTTTATCATTCTGTGGGCACAATGTCGTCAGTCATTTCTACTGTGACTGTCTCCCCTTATTATCACTGGTCTGCTCAGATACTCATGAAATTGAGGTGATAATTTTGAGCTTATCCATTTTTAATTTGATTTCCTCACTTCCAGCTGTACTCCTGTCCTACCTCCTCATCTTCATAGCCATTCTCAGGATGAACTCTGCAGAGGGCAGGCACAAGGGATTTTCTACCTGTGGGTCCCACCTCACTGTGGTCACAGTGTTCTATGGGACTTTGACATTTATGTACATGCAGCCCGAGTCCAGTCACTCCTTTGACACTGACAAAGTGGCCTCCATATTTTATACCTTGGTCATCCCCATGTTGAATCCATTGATCTACAGTTTAAGAAACAAAGATGTAAACTATGCTTTCAATAGGACTTTAAAAAAGATATCCAAATATTTTTCTTTGAAGTCACATGCAATATAAATCATTGAATACCGTGGCCGTCCTCCATAGATGGTCTCCATTTATGTTCAAAGTTCAGTCTTTTTGGTACTCCTTAAATTTCAATATATTATAAATGTATTAATGAATGAAACATTAAAAAACTGTACTTCCTTGAGGTAGAGAGATGGTTGTAGCATAATATTCAATGAACTTTTCTTGTACATTAAAATGGTATTGCCTT
>RJWM01036306.1:0-18238 GCA_004363535.1 Dasyprocta punctata | reverse complement strand
CACCACATGTATCTCATCTCTGTGGATGGAAAGGAAGGGAAACAACATACATGCTGCTCCTGCCTTGGAGAATCTGCTACCCCATGCCACATGCTCGCCCTGCCTCATTTTGTTTGTGCAGCTATCTAAAAATCTAAAAAAATGTGAAAGCCAAAACACTTCCCGTGAGGTCATGACCCCTGTTCCCAAGGGTGGCTGGGCTGCAGTGAGGACTGTGTGGCTGGGTCCCCATCTCTGGTCACTTCCTTCTGACACACGCAGCTCTCTCCCTCACCGCTGGCTCTCCACATGTTCAGGGGTCCCTTCTCCACTGGGGGGTGGGGTCTCCTTTGCTCTTCCAAGTCTCAGAGCTGTTTAGGGTGAACCCTCACACCAGCAACTGCTATCTCGACCCCTAGAGAAATCCTCCAGAAATGCTGGTCCTGAGCATGAGGTCCCCAACAAACCTGGACCCCTGATCGCAGGACCAGGTGGGCACCTGCTCCTTCCTGAGTTCCCCTGTGGTCCCTAGAATCATTCAAATAAGCCCATCACGGCCTGCAAAGGAGCCAGGTGGCTCCCAGTCCTTTATCACCTCAGCACCTGATCCCAATGCCCGCGATTCACTCTGCACCTGAGTGCACACCCAGGCAGTGCCATGTCCCCTGGGGTCCTCTTTTCCAGGCTGTGCATACAGGTGACTAAAATAAATGTGTAGTTGTCATCTGCCATGTGTCCAGCCATCACCACAACCCCAGGGACAAGGTGACAAGGGGAACGGTCCAGGAAGGTGACCCACAGAGCTCTCACTACACACCCAAGTGGGGAGGGGATATCAGCCTCTGAATGTGGGGACTGACTGCTCACTCATACCACATCATCCAGAGAGAACTGGGATCCCTGTGCAAAGATGCTCCCGTTCATTGCTATCATGGCGCAGCCGTCGTAGTACAGCCGGTCACCGTCACAGCCCTTCTGATTGGCCAGCAGGTAGATCCCCCCATTCTGGAAGAGACAGAGATGACAGTAAAATTGTCAGTGGTGAAGACTGCCTTCTGGGGGCCTGCGTGACCGGCATGGACCCCAGGAGGAGAAAGAAATGGGCTTCTTGGGAGCCTGCTCAGCCAGACCTGAGCGCCTCCATCCAGGACACAAGTAAGACTGCCTTCCAGGGGCCTGTGCGACCAGCATGGACCCCAAGAGGAGAAAGAAATGGGCTTCTTGGGAGCCCGCCCAGCCAGGCCTGAGCACCTCCAACCAGGACACAAGTAAGACTGCCTTCCGGGGGCCTGCGTGACCAGCGTGGACCCCAGGAAGAGAAACATGTGCCCCCCCACTGTACGCCTACCGGCACACAGGCTAAGACTCAAGGACAGAGGTCTAGCTACATTGATAGCAACTAAGGTACATAAAACAACCAAATGCTAGTATTGTTTTATTCATTTTGTAGGCCTGGGGCTGGCAGCCTGAGCATCTCTTTGGAAGATGACAGTACGCAATGCAGCAAAAATGGGGGATTCTCTTCTGTCTTGTCTTAGAGGACCAATATTGTTCTCGTTGTTTTGCTTTATTCTGATTTTTTTTTGGCCTTACTTTATACTCTGTTTTTATTGTGGATTTTTTTTGTTCTTTTTGTTTTGTTTTGGTTTGGTTTGATTTTACTATACCTGTTGGAAAGGTCAACTATTCTGAAAATAACAAGATATACTATAGTAGCTATTGTTTTCATAGTACCTTTCTTAAAAGTTCTGCACCAGTTCTACTGCTTTGTTTTGATTGACTTCATTCTGTTATGTTTTGTTGGATTTTGCTATCTTTAAAATTAAAAAAAAATTATCAATGATGGCTCCTCACCCTCACCTCCCACTGGCACCAATACCAGATACCTGGGTGCACCACTATTCCCACTCCTACTGTCTGTCCCACTGTGTCATCATTTGGGACCCCACCCCAACAGAGAGCACAAGCAGGCAGGGACACAGAGCCTGCAGCTATGATTTTTCATGACTCTCCTGGATGCCAGGTGTTAGGTAAAACAACAGTCCCCCCTTCACGGCATCCCAGTGCAGCGCTGTCTTCTCTATAGGACATGATGTGGTCCTGAGTAGCTGAAGCTCTAGGGGTCACTGTGGTTTGAAGTAGCCTGCGAATGGCTGCCCAGCACAGCCCCTCAGCGCAGCCATCTGCCCAGAATGAGAGCCCTGATGCATGGACGGTCCCTGGGAATCCCGACACTCAGAATGGACGGTGTCCCTTCACGACAGAGGTGGCAACAGTGCCTGCTTCACGGGTAGCTGTGAGGAGCAGGTGAAGGCAAGGAGGGGACAGCTGAGCCCCGCCCCAGGCACTGAAGGCTCAGAGTCTCCAGATGATAATGCTCTGGCAGTTGCAGAGCTGCCTACCTTGGTGGTGGCCATGGTCACCAGGTCCACCCTGGCATGGGCTTTGCGCAGCACATGGTGACTGCCCGAGGCATTGGTGATGATCTCTACGCCATCCAGGCCCATGTCAACATGTGGGCTGCGGCAGAGGCAGGCGGAGGGAAGAGACCAGATGGACTCCAACCGCCCTCCCGCAGCATGTCGAGCTCTCCCTCACTGTCTCCATAGGGCACTGTCCCAGGACACATGCAAACCCTGCCGCTGGCTCAGGTGAGCACGGGGCTGACAGCACGGGGGACCTGGCCAACCTGTGTGGTGTCCAGAGCTCCTCGCAGACCTCGCTCCCGATGCAGGTGTCCCACGTGGCCAGCACGGCATCCCCAAAGGGCACAGTTTCCTGCAGTCAGAAAGAAACAACACCAGAGTCTACAGAAATCCTACTGGGGCTACGAACTGACCTAGGACCCCGAATGTCCTCAGGACATCTCCATGAAGGCTGCCACGTGCCCCAAGCCCTGCCGTGTGTCCTTTCACATCCTAAAGCATGTCCAGCACCAGCTGCCACATCTTCTCCCTAAGAAGCTGCAGTCACACTATTCATGGCCACAACCCGAGCCCTGAGAAGCCATCTCTTGCAGTTTCCATGGGCACAAATCACCATCTTCATCATCTTTATTGATGATAACACTATTACACAATGTGACTTGTAGCAATAAGCATTATTGTTACTCAGTTGACAGTATAACCAGGTAGCCTTCTCATCCTCCTTGGAGAAATGACCTAACTGAAGGTGGCAAAAAGTTACCGGGCTCCTGAGTGGCAGGGCCAGAGGCAGAATGCAGCTTTGTGTCTCAGAGACCTGAAACAAACAGTGATGGGGCTCCCCCAGTGGTGACAGAGTCTCCCCTATGGATGCCATTTGGGTCTAATAACAAGGCAGTGAAACTAGTAGGGGCTGATAGTAATACCAGCGGATAGGATGATCTGTTTAAAATATAGATTGACACCTAGTACATGACAGGTTGAGCCCACCTTGGCCATCTCTCTCAAGGTCAAAGTTACAACCCTGGTGTCACTTTGTTCAGCCAAGAAATAATCATCTCAAGAGGCTTACCACATATCTTAAGGGTCTGGCCAGCATTTCCTTACACACAAGTTCAACTTTCTTTATTGTCAAGGGCAGGGACTATAGTACTAACCCGAGCCTTTCCTCTCCTCCATCTCTCCCACCAAGTTACTGTTCACTGCAGATGCAAGGAAAGCCCTCACCCCAGAAACACATCGCTGGCCAGTTGCTGGGTACTGTATTCTGCTCCCAGAGAGCCTGTCCACTCAGGTAGGGGTGGATTCAGGCTCCATGCCATGTTGGCACCAGGGCTCAGAGCAATGGGGCAGGGGTGGGGGTGATAAAATGAAGCTCAGGAACTGATCTGTGGACTTCAGGCTGCCTGCACTGGGGCAGAGACTGGGAAATCTGCCCATTTCCTGAACCTGTCCCTGGATCTTAGTTCACCTCTGCCTAAGGCCGACTCCAGCAACCTGCCCTGTGGTCAGTCAGATTTAGGGACACTCAGCTATAGGCTGCTCTGGTTCAGCAGGCCCAGTTGTGCGGATACGACAAGAAGGTTAAAGAAAGAGTAGAACAAGGACAGCATGTATCTTGTGGCAGGCAGGTCAATGGAGTGTTACACACACACATACACACACACACACGCACACACCCCTGCTCTTGGGATCATGATGATGTCAAAATGTGCACACTGCCATGGTTCCCAGCCTGAAGAGTCCCCAGGCCCCTTGGGAGGTAACCATGCCTGGCTAACAGTCCTCTTCGGTAGTAGTTTTAGATCCAAAATGTGCCCCAAAGATATCATGTGTATGGAAGATGACTGGGTCATAAGAGTGCTCTGTTCATCAGTGGATTCCTCTACCGTTTACAGATGGGACCCGGTTTGGAGGTAGGCCACTGGGAACACGCCCTAGAAAGCTGTATTCTTAGCCTGGGCTCCTCCCTACTCCCTCCGGTTCCTGGCCGACATGGTTTGAACAGATTTTCTCCACCCAAGTCCTTCCACTAGGCCATTACTGTGTTAGAGTCAACCAACTATAAATGGAAAGCTACAATAAAACTTCTTCTCTAAATTGTGAGTCTCACAAATTTTGTCCCAGCAACAGGAAAGTTTCTGAATGCCACCCTGGCTATTTTTGATTGCCAAAAGCTACGGCTTTAGGCCAAGCTGGCCTTGCATAGCAGCTCTCCCAGGGCTCAGGACTGCAGCCAGCAACTCCATCAGGCTCTTGGATGGTGGCAACCTGAGCCAAGTGCCCATGGCAGCCCCTGCTGGCCAGGCATGCGCGATGCACCACTGTGACGGGGCAGCTGGACTACTGCCTGAGTCAGGGGTGGGGACTGTCCCTGTGCGAGGTGGAGCCCTCCCGCAGAGATTCAACAGGTCCTTATGAGGAACTACACTAAAGCCATGAATTATGATGAATTTACTCCTCAACTGGATGCTCCTTGTTAATCTCCTTTGGTTTTTGTTAACAGATTCACATCACTTGGAGATGTTGGTAACAGGTGTTTGTAACCAAAGACCCACAAGGAAAGGCGTTTGATGCCAATGGAATCAGGGTGAGGAGAGGCAGGAGGAGAACCATCCTCTGTAGGGAGCTCCAGGTTTAGCATGTCAGGCCTCAGACTCAGCCCCCATAAAAGGGGAGCAGGGCAGGGCCTTGGTAACAAGAAGAGACGCTAGGTCAGAGGTAGGTAAGCAGCTCTCAGGCCCAGGAAAGTGCCAGGAGCCAGCACAGCCTCAGGCCTCAGCTGCTCCAGCAGGGCAGACTGGGGACAAGAGCCTGAGAATGAACCTTTATATGAAGAGCAGAGTCTGCAGTGGGACCAGGCCCCTTTGCTCAGCTGTGCAATTCTAAGCAAGTTACTCAACGCCTCCATGCCTGTTAAATGAAAACCAACTCAGTGTTTCTGAAGATTAAACAAACTCGGGTTACTTCCCAAGTCTGTTCACTTGCCTATCCTTGCATTCATTGCCTCTCTCTGCCACCTTCCCTGTGTACTGCGGGGTCCCTGAGATCCATGGATAATGAGAAAGCCCAGCCACTGAGCTCAGGATACCTTCCAGCATGGCAGGATGCTAGGTTATGAATAGGTGGGTGCTCTCAGTACATTGACAGAGGTAGGCAGAAGCTACAACAGGAAATAAGGCAGGGAGGGCAAAGAGGTGGGTGGAGTGGTGACGCATGAGGTAACCATCGGGAGGCCAGGCCTTGAGCAGAAATGTGGATGGACTGAGAGATATTGGAGGAAGTCTGCTATAACCATCTCCCAGCATGGGGGTCTGGCCACGAGGGCTGGACTTGAGTTCGGTTCTTGCACACTGAAGAGGCAGATGCCCCATGACTTCTCCTGGGAAAGCCAGATCAGGCCAGGCAGAGGAGTCTCCACAACTTTGTGTGACAAAGAAAATGCCTGGACCCAAAGCAGCCAGGGAGTAGAATGCCATGGACACTAACAGGGCCACTGACCCAGGACGGTCACCCTAGAAGCCACCTCTGACCCGCTGCCGTACTGGAGATAACAGCTGCTGACCTGCAGTGTGGCTCACCTGCCCCAGCCCAGCCACAAGATGCAACCAAGACGGGGACACCAGATTCCCCTCCCGGGGGATTCATCATGGAGATAAGACATTTTGTTTTTGGTATGGAAAATGTAGAAAATGTGGAAAGGGCCATTTCCAGCCACGTGGAAGAAAGGAAGACCAGAAAGCCAGCTGGAGGCCAGGAGAGACGAGGGAAGCGAGGAGAGTGGGGAGGCTGGGACAGGAGGGAGGAGCAGCATCCAAGACCCTGCTCTCACTACAGAAGTCTCCCCTTCTTTGCTTCTTACTTATGCCAGCCACAGTGCTTTCCGTGACTTAAGAGTCCCTGCCCCACACAGCCCACTGGAAGCTGGGATGGTGATGCGTGACTGACAATGAACTTCATACGTGGGACTCACCTGCTTTGTTAGGTCCTGCAACATCCGAGGGAGGAAATACTCCTCTACTTGCCTGGAAAAGAGAATACCGCAGACCTGAGACTGTCTGACCCCAGAGGCAAACAAGAGCCTCACCCTGGGAGTCAGCACAGCCAAGGCCAAGTTCAGCCGGCTGGGAGCTACTGCTTCAAGGTGAAAGGGAAGCATGACGGGGAAGTGACAAAGTTCTGTGGCACTCTGCTATGAGACAGGGCATTGCTCTTGAGGGTCTGAGTATTTCAGCTCTCAGGCATGGATGCACAAGGTTTGAAAAGCTGTGACTCAAAGGTTAATTGAAAACAGGCCACACTGCCCAGGAGAAAGCAGGTGGAATTGGGGCTGGGCATGTGATTCATTGGTAGAGTGTTTACCTAGCATGCATGAGGCCCTGGGTTCAATCTCCAGCAATGCAAAAAAGAGAAAAAACAAGTAAAATCCTAATCACAGTCATTGAACCAGAAAAGCCATATGGTATTAACCCAACATACAACAGCAAACCCATATCAATGAAACGATAAAGCTCCACAGCGACATGGAAGGCAGAGGGTTGAACACACAGTTTTAGCACAAGGAGTCCCAAACAACCACACTAAAAGGTACGGTAGAGTTGTAGAAATACTTTGACGTCAGACAGGCTGTTACAAGGCACACCGCTTGGCTATCTGATTAGCTCTATTTCTTCTTTCCTCCTTAGAGTTCACAAGCGCCTTATGGGCACAGTTGTACCAGCTCTCTTTTACTTAAGCAAAGTGTTAAAAGTTGAAAAGTTGAAAGAATGATAACCTGTCGCCCTCATTTTCTCTTCTTCACTAGTGGAGGGATCGGGAACAAGATCCCTGCAGACCTCTCGGCAGCCTCCACATCCCAACTTGCCATCTGTAGGTCTGATGATGCCTGTGTTGCTGCACCAAAATTCATTTCAAAAGTAGGGGGCCCTGAAGTACTTCCCTTTCATCCTTGCTTTTCTCCTCAGTTTATCTGAAGATCCACTTAGTGCCAGACCAGAGAAAGGCCACCCGGAAGTAGCACATGGCCAGTTTCATGTCTTACCCTCCGCTCCAAGGTTGCCCAAAGCCAATCCACACCTGGCGGATGGCTACTGAGGCTCATCACAGTTCACTGAGAGCAGGAATATCAAGAACAAAAGTCTCTTAGAAAGCGTGCCTCCAGCTGGCCCAATTATCTTTCTGTCTCTAGACCTCTGCTGCTGTTTGAGACACACTTCCCTGCTGGGCACTGCTGTGGCAGCCTCTACATGTCCCCCCCCCCCAGCAAAGCCCTCCTTGAAACTCTGGCAGTGTATTTCTGCCAAGAGACCATTTCTGGCTATGGCAACTGCAAGTCTTTTCTAGCTCTGTGAGCTGCAAGAGGCCACATGTCCCCTGTACTGCTGCTATAATCATGGGGTATGTTTCGGTTTGTGTCTAGATGTCTCCCCAAAGCCTCATGCAGACATAGGGTTTTTTTTTTTTTTTTCAGAGATGGCTTAACCTGGAGTGTGTGACTGATTCACAGTACAATGCTGAGATTAAGGGTACTGAGATTAAGGGTGTGAGTGCTACATTCATTCACCCTAGGGCAGGTAGCCAGGATACAATATAAAAGACAGAAAGAGGCTTGTCTTGCTCTTCTTGTTGCTTTGGCTGTCTGCTGTGCCATAAACTGTTTTCTGCCATGTGCCACCCTGCCTTGGAGCCAGCCAGTTGTAGACTAAAACCTCTACAAACTGTGAGCTAAATAAACCTTTCCCCCTTCAACTTTGGGTGTCAGATATTTTGTCTCAGCAACAAAAAATACGTGAGGTGCTTAGATTTGGGAGGCTAAGAATTTTTTTTTAAAGCATCAATTCTGAGATTCTCAACAGGAAAGACTGGGTCTTGACTTCCAAATCATAGTGAATTAGTGGCTCTAGGAATATTCATCCTAATTAAAAGCATGTGCTGCAGGAGGACCTGGGGGCTCATAGGAAATGGCTGAAATGCATCTTGAATGAGCCAGTACCCAGGTCAAACCCAGAAATAGTGGTATGTAGAATAATAAGTGAAATAACATAAGCAGTGCACGCTCACACTGAATGCATGGCAGCTCCACTGTGGAGAGGAACTTTCTCCTTGGCAGGGCTCAAAGATATAATCCTGTATTGTTAAGAATGCAAATTTTGCTACTAAGACAGATATACAGCCTGAGCAGAAAGGTAGGTGGCCTGAGTCCCAAGTGACTGAGGGTGGAAGAGAAAATTCCTAGCATTTCCCAGTGGTTTTAGACATGCAGTGGTTTAGGACAGAGAGCCATCTAAAGAGGTATTCACTGACTTGGTAGCCTGTACAGGAGAACAGAAAGCCCACATTTCTTATACTGCCGAGATATAACATCAAGTTTTCTACAGGGATGCAGAAGGGACTCTCCCTAAGAATCAGCTTGGGCCCAGCAGAATGGCGATGTGACACAGGGTAATAATAAATGAGAAAAGGAGAAACATCCAAGTGGTGAGGCCATGAGAAAACTGGTTCCAGGCTTGGGAAAGTGCCAGAGTGGTGCCAAGCAACCTAAAACCCAGCTAGCATGTTAAACTGAGCCAAGGGAAACACCAAAAACAAAACAAAATGAAATGATCCAGCAGTTTGAGGAATGCAACACTAAAAGAGTCCAGGCCTGTGAGATTTCACTGCAGGGAAGGTGGGGTGCTGAGACCAGGAGCACCTCTCCTGGGACTGGTGGACAGCTGGGTGCCCATGGCTTCTTGTCTCAGCATAGATGCTGGGCGTCCCACTGCCTGCGTCCCGCTCAGAGATGTTTAGGATATATGCTGGCACACAGACACTTGCCAGCCATGCCTCCAAAAGTACAGAACAAGGGGCTCCAGAACCAGGGCTCAGAATCAAGACCGCTGCATGGGCTACAACTCTGCCTGCACCCTCACTCCTAGGTGCCAAAATCCCCTGAGCTAGGAGGTGTGCATTAAGGCCTGCAATGCACAGCCTTCCCTTAGCATCTGTGACCAGAGAGGAGTGGCTCACAGATTACCCAGGACAGTCTGTCTTATTTGGACACGGGCTAAGAAGGAGAACTCTGGGCTGAAAAAAAGATTTTATACCCTCCTTGTATCAGGCAGTGTCCAGTAATTCTCTCCATTATAAATAATACCTCCACAAGAAGGCATGGTCCTGGTTTTTTGTTTGCTGGGGTTTTTGCTTTTGCTTTGTTGGATTTTGGCTTGGTTTGGTTTGGCGGATGGAGAATGTGTGTAAGTAGTGAGTAGGTGCACGTGTCCGCTTCTGCCTTACTTCTGCTTTGTCACCTTTTCCTACATCGATGGTTGTTTCATCGGGTTATGTAATTTTTTTCACTGTTGGCTCATTAATTGGATTTATTTTCATCTCTTCTCTCATTCTTCTATTTTCTTCCCTCCTCTTCACTTTCTTCTGTCCCGCATACTTTCTTCTGTCTACCCTTTCCCTTTCCATAGAACATTATTAGTATTAATTTGAGTATTATTGCCTACTTTTTTGTAGCTTACTGCATATTATAATTCTCTTTTTTTTTCCCCTGGGTCAGTGACATAGTAGAGCCTGTACTAAAATTAAATCAAAAGGAATTAAAGCTCTACATACAAAAACAGAAACACTGACTAATGGAAGAAAAACTTGGTAAAACTCTTAAAGACATACATATAGACAGATTCTCTAAATAGAACCTCCAATTGTACAAGAAATAATACCAAGAATCAACACATTGGATTGTATCAAATTAAAAAGCCTCTGTACAGCAAAGGCAGGGTGAAAAGACAACCTATGTAATGGGAAAAAATTTTACCAGCTACTCCCCAGAGAGGATCAATACCTAGAATATATAAAGAACTCAGAACTATTAGCCCACCAAAAATAAAAGGCCCATTCTACAATGGATAACTGAAATGAATAGACACTTCATAGAGAAAGAAATACAAATGATCAATAAATACATTTAAAAATATTCAAAATCTTTATCCATTTACTGAGATTCCACGTTACTGCAGTAACAATGGCAATTATCAAGGGCAAGAAATCAAACACTGGTGAGGAATAAAGAACCTTTATACATTGCTCATGGGAATGTAAACCAGCACAACCACTTTCAAAATCAGTACAAAGACTGCTCACAAAACCAAAGGTAGAAATTTCATTTGATTCAGTTAAACCTCTTCGAGGTATCTTCTCAGAACAGCCAAAATCATCCTACAACAATGATGTATACATACTCATGTTTATGGCAGCACAATTCCCATTAACTAGATCATGGAAGCAGCCTATATGCCTGTCAACAGATGAAAAGATAAAGTACTACTCAGCCATAAAAAATGGCACTTTTGAGTCATTTCTATGAAAATGGATCTTGAGACCATAATGATAAATTAAATAAGTCAGTTCACAAAAGATTTTATATCTGGTGGTATCTCTAATAGGAGAAACGCAAAATATAAACAATTCAAAAAAGAAAACCAGAGGCATGTTGAGAAACAGGGAGGTAGTCTTGGTAGAGATGGGTACATGGGGAAAAGGGAGAGGGGAGGGCAGAGGAGGGTAGGGGAATAAAAATATTATATATATCAAACTCCCAAGCTGAACGTAATCACTGCATGTCACAAACAAGTACTAATAAAACAAAAAACTGCTGGTAAGAAAAAGAGCAGAAAGTTTTTCCTAATGAAAACTACTGTTTAGAAGACAAATTGATAGAAATAAAACCAAAGCAGACAATACCAACAAAAGAAGAAAGAAGACGAAAGACAGGGAAAGCACACAGAGGGATGTAACATGCTTGCAGGCTTGTGGCAGAGGTCTCTGAAGAAGGAAACAAAAGCAAAAGAATATTAATCCCAGCACTCAGGGGGCTGAGGTAGGAGAAGCGTTGTGAGTTCGAGGCCTGCTTGGACTACATTGCAAGCACAAGGCTGGCCTGAGCTATGTAGTGCAACCCTGCCTCGAAAAATTAGGGCCAGGAGTTTGGCTCAGTGGTGTAAGCACCTGTCTGGCAGGTGCAAGGCTGTGAGTTCAATCCCAGGTGCTGCAAAAAAAAAAAAAAAAAAAAAAGCAAAAGAATAAAACCTTTTGAGACTAGAAAATGTGAAACTTTTCTGAAATAAAGGTACTGTAAGCTTAGGTGCCGGGGATTTAGCTCAGTGGCATAAGCACCTGCCTGGCAAGTGCGAGGTTGTGAGTTTGATCCCTGGTACCAAAAAAAAAAAAAAAAAGATAATGTAAGCTTAAAAAATCAGCATACTAAAAAAATAAAGGAAATTCATCAAACCATTCTTTGAGGTGACAGAGAACTGATACAGATGCCACACAGACATCTGTCCACGCAGAAGTAGCTGGCTTCTACAAAAACAAAGAGCGGACTTCCAGACCTCCTTCTAAGACAGTCATGCCAAAGTGAGTCAAAGCATGTATGTGACTAATAGCAAATTAATACTAATTTTAAATTATTAATTGAATTATTAATTTAATATTAAATATTTCAAAACATGTTGCAGGTACATGCTGCCCGGGCGAAGGAGCAGTGCATCATGGGCCCTCTGCACTCTATGAGGCCCTTCTTTCCCTGAAAGTTTTCAATGTACTGAATCTCCTACTTGTGCCCAGACTCATGTATGCTATTGAAAGCTTTGCTCATCTTTAAACTTCACATCTACGATTTCACAATGAATATACTCTGTGACTTGGTCATTTTATTCAACATTTATCTTTCTAAGGCTCCACTTCCCTGACTATGTGACTTGGGCGCCCATCTCCTGGTACTTGGGGGACAGCAAGAGTGGATAGGGTAGCAGTGGGACACTGCCTTTACCTGTGGTCATGAAGCAAATGTCCATGAATGTAACAGTCCACACCACAAGTAGAAGGTAAGATACAGTCCCTAAAATTCTGAATATAAATATTTCTTCAGAACATTTTGGAGTGCTGGTTTGGTGTCGGTGAATTTCCTCAGGTGTTCTTTCTCACCAAAGCGTCTTATTTCTCCATCAATTCTGAAAGATAGCTTTGCAGGGTACATCAGTCTGATTTGAAGGCTGTTCTCCTTTAGGGCTTGAAATATTTTACTCAAACCTCTCCGGGACTTAAGTGTTTGTGTTGAGAAGTTGGCTGTGATTCTGATGGGTTTTCTTTTTTTTTTTTGGTCAGTACCTGGGATTGAACTCACAACCTTGCGCCTGCCAAGCAGGTGCTTCAGCTACTAAGCCAAACTCCCAACCCTATTATTTTCAAGGCAGGGTTGCACTATGTAGTTCAGGCCAGCCTTGCTCACATTATAGCCCAAGCTGGCCTCGAACTCACAACACTCCACCTACCTCAGCCTCCCGAGTGCTGGGATTAAAGGCGTGCGCCACCACACCTGGCTCTGATGGGCTTCTTTTATAGGTGATTTGTTTCTTTTCTCTAACAGCTTTAAATATTCTATTCTGTTCTTCTGTTGAATTTCTGGAATCTTGACTATGCTTTGGTGTAGATTTTTTTTTAACCATAGTTAATTGCAGTTCTATATGCCTTACTTATCATTATGTTAAATTTGTTTTCTCTGCTAGGGACATTTTCTATGATGATGTCTGTAAACAAGTTTTTTTTTTTTTTTAAATATGTCATTTGCTTATCTCCTACTTTTTCATTGACTTCAATCAATCTTAAGTTATTCTTTGCATTATCTAGCAGCTGCTGGAGTGATGTCTCGTGGTCCTGTGAGATTTTGAAGAACTCTTTCTGTTCATGATTGCTAACTGCAATCCTATTCTATATACCTGAAATTCTGTCCTCACCTTGGATCATTCTGCTTGGGCATTCAATGTAATTTTTTAATCTCCTGGTGTCTGTTTGAATCTGTTTCATGGATTCCATTTCTTTACTATGTTTAGCATTCATAGTTTCCATCATTTTCCTAAGCTCCTCTGTTTTTTTAATCTGTATCTATTCTAGCATCATTAAGCATGTCTTTCCACTATGTTCACCATCTGTGTAGTTATCTGAGAAATTATTTTGGATCTGAATTTCTCTAGAGTCCTGTTCATTTCCTTTGTTACCTCATTGTTACCATTTCAGAGAGTCCAGGTAGGCTGATACATTGTGTCAACTTGAGAAGTTTTTAAGTTTAATTGAGAGACTCAGCAGGGAGCCAGGATCCTTACTTTGTAAATATCCTTATCCTGTGCAAGAGGAGGGCCCAGAGATTTTGTGAGTGCTACACTGGCCCTGGGGTGGGGAGGTGGCCTGCATACACTATAAGGGAGGAGAAGAGGCTTGTTTTCCCCTTTTGCTCAGCTGCTGCCTTGAAGTGCTGCCCCAGTGTCATGCCACCCTGCCTTGCAGCCAGCTGATTATGGACTGAAACCTCCAGAAACTGTAAGCTAAATAAACCTTTCCTTCCTTCATTTTGGGTTTCAGGTATTTTGTCTCAGCAATGAGAAAAAAGTAACCAAGACAGGTGTCTTTCACATTGTTCTACCTCTTTGCTCCCTGGGTTTGGTGAGATGGACATCTGTAGTAGCGTCTTATTGAAATATATTCTCATTTTCTATGTTTTTTTTTTTTTAGTTTAATTCCTCAGTTGATGCCCATAAACTGTATATGGCAAGTGATGTTATTGCTAGTATTTAGAATGCTTAGGAAATGACTGCTTCTCAGAAGTATCTTTCAGGTGTAGCTGGCTTTGGGTTTTGACTCTGTTGTAAAATTCTACCTCTTCAGTTTATTTGAGATGAAAAGTTGCTGTCTACTTGGCCCAGCCCCTGGTTCTTTGGCACTGGCATATAGTATTTTTTATGACCATTAGAAAATCTCAGTCTTGGTAAGCCATATTTATGTCACTTTTGATAAAGTGGTACAATCAGCAATAACAATAAAATCAAACACAGCCTAGAAAATGACAAACTGAGGTAACTATTAATACGCCACCTTTAACCATATGAAATAGTTTTGTGGTAGATATAACAAAATCTAAAAGGAACCAGAAAATTGTATGTAGTAAATAAGCCCTCAATACAGCAATTTTATCCTTAGGGGAGAAAATTTAAAAGGGGTTAGGAAGAAAAATTACAGAAATAGAAAAAGAGGAAGATATTAGAAACAAAACCAAAGGACAAAGGAGGATCATATAAAGTTTGGGAAAGTGGCAAAGAAGCCAGGAGGAAAAGAGAGAAAAAAGAAATAAAAACAAAAACACAACAGCAAAAAACAAACAAACAAAAAATGAACGAACAACGACAACAACAAAAAAACCAAACTGGAAACCATGCGTACACTGATATAAAAACAACACGTTGCTATATTCCAGTGTCTGGAGACCAAATCTCACAGAGGCTCTTTCTCTGTTGCTTACCATTCCACCATCTTCCAGAGATAAAATATTTCTAATCCAAAAAAAAATTTGTTTATTATTCATTGTGTATGAGACAGAAACACAGATATCTGCAAGCAAGATCTCAAAATAGTCACCTCCCTCAAATCGTTCTTCCAAGAAACTGCTGGAAACTGTGTCCCAAGGAATGAGTAAATGACAAGAGGAAGATGTCAGATCCCAGGGAAGGGATGTGCTATGCAGAGACAGTGAAAGCAAGCTGAAGGGCAGGACAGGACAGAACAGGAGGGTGTCCTGGCCACCTGTCTGACAGAGTGCTGGGGGGGCGGGGTGTAGACAAGGCAGATAGAAGACACAGGTGGCTCCCAGGAGAGGAACAGCATCAATCTGGGCATAGTCATGAACTTACACAAACTGAATTATATCAACGCTGAGCTACCATTTAACCAAAAGACTAGAAAATGCCCGTATGAAGGGAGACAAATGGAAGATAAGGAGTATTAGTACACTAAGTCTTATTCTTATACAGCAAGAAATCGAGGAATGACAGCGTACCTGTATTCACCACAGCAGTTTTTGAAAGTGAAGACATGTGGGCAACTTAAATATCCATCAGCTGATGTACAGATAAACCTGAGGTCCACACACATGCTGGAATATTACTCAGCCTTAAAAAGGAGGAAATAATAACACGCTACAGCATGGATGGTCCTTGAGAATGTTATGCTCAGTGAAATAAACCAGTCACAAAAAGACCAAATCCTACATGATTCCATTCATACGAGGTCCCTAAAGTCATCAGATCCACAGAGACAGAAAAGAGGAGGGTGGGGGCTGGGGGATAGGGAGAGGCATGGGGAGTCAGGGCTTCATGGGGACAGAGTTTCATTTTAGAAAGATGATGAAGTTCCAGAGATACTTGCACAGCAGTGTGAATGTGCTTAATGCCCCTGGACTCTGTGTACCTAAAAATGGTTCAGAAGGCGAATTTTATGTTATGTGTGTTCAGTCACAATTTAAACAATGACAACATATAAACTTAGTTAGAAATACGGAGGCAAAGCTGAGAGAAAGGATAAAAATCGATAAGTAGAGGATTACTGGGAATAGGGTGGGGATGAAGGGGATATAGGCAGAGAAATTATTATGGTTGATACACTGTGTCAACTTGAGAAGTTTTGAAGCTTTACTGAGAGAAGCAGCAGAGAGTCAGGATCCTTACTTTGTAAATATCCTCATCCTGTGCAAGAGGAGGGCACAGAGATTTTGTGAGTGCTACTTCTGCTCTGGAGGTGGGGGTGGCCTGTGTACTACATAAGGGAGGAGAAGAGGCTTGTTTCCTCACTTTTACTCTGGCTGCTGCCTTGAAGTGTTGCCCCAGTGTCCTGCCATCGTGCCTCGGAACCAGCTGATTATGCACTGAAACCTCCAAAAACTGTAAGCTAAATAAACCTTTCCTTCCTTCATTTTGAATGCCAGGTTTTTGTCCCAGCAAGGACAGAAAAGTAACCAAGACAGCAAAGATGGGTTTTTGTTTTGTTCTGGTGTTAGTTACACAAGATGTGATCAAAATATACAGTGAAGCCAGGCATGGTGGCGCACGCCTTTAATCCCAGCACTTGGGAGGCTGAGGCAGGAGGATTGTTGTGAGTTCAAAACCGGCCTGCGCTACAGTGAGTTCAAAGACAGCCTGAACTGCATAGTGAGAACTTGTCTCAAAAAATAGGACCAGGGATTTAGCTCAGTGGCCTAAGCGCCTAGCTGGCAGGCGTGAGGTTGTGAGTTCGATCCCCGGTACCAAAAAACAAAACAAAACAAAAAAAACCCAAAAATACAGTGAATGTTTAAAGTTTTAAAAACATATCACAGTAGAAGACACATTGTCATAAATTCCCCTCAAAATACTCGCCTTCCCTTCAAACACTAATCCCATTGTTCTTGCCACATTCTGAAGCACTCCTGGAAGTCCTCTTTCATGAGTATCTTTACAAACCTAACCAAAAAGATGTGAATGCTGCTGCTGAGTGCCAACCAATGGGAAGGTGTTATGGTTTATGTTCCTGTGGCCCCACCAAGTCTCATGTAATCATGGACACAGCTGAGTCTTGTGTTCGTGATTGGTTTGTTGTCTGGTGCTGGGATTGGTGGTATGAATGCGGCACCTGCCCAGGGGTGGAGCTGACATAGAGTGTAAGGGCAGGAAGAAGGTGTGTCTTCTGTCTCTTCTGGTTCGCATTTTGCTGTTGCGGCGGCCATGAATGACTGGCCCTCAGCCATGCCACCTTGCCTTGTAGCCAGCTGAGAATGGACTGAAATCCCCAAGGACTGTAAGAAATAAACCTTTCCTTCCCTAATTTTGGGCATCAGGTATTTTGTCTCAGCAATGAGAAAAAAGTAAGACAGAAGGCAAGCTCATAGAAATATTACAATGTGTCCTTATCCACGGGGAAACTTACAGCTCTTCCCCAAACAAACAAACCAACAACAACAACAACAACAAAAAAAAAAAACCATGAAATAAAAATAGTATGAATCAATTCAGGGCAACCAATCAAAGGAGGCAACCAGGGCAACACAACTAAAGACACAAAAGGAAACTTCCAGAAATGTTTCAGAAAGCACAAACCTGCAATACACTTTTAAAAAGTTAAGGGCCACTGCATTTCGCCATCAAACTTCATATAAAAGAAACGGCCACGTCTAAGTGACAGGCAAGGGCTGTATCCCTGTTCTTGTGTCCTGCCATGACCTGCAGCCAGGGCTATACACACTGACGATGTTTACTGAACGTGCAAAGAGAGGTCCTGAACACTCTGTCATGTATCGGGGCCATAACTCACCGGTTCTTGCACCACGGGGTAAACCAGCGCAGCTCACGGTAGTTGGCTTCATTTGCCAGGGCCATCTTGGGCCTGATGAGCAGGATCTTCCTATAGCAGGGAACAGGGCTACTCATGACAAGCTCCTGAGACCAATGAACCAGTCTGCACAGTCGTCATCACCCAAGCCACATAACAAATACAGAGTCAGTTCAAGAACCAAGACCTGAGCAAATCTCTTCCTCCTCTGAGCTTCAGCTTTCTGCCTGCATATCAAGTCTCCACAACTGATGGTCCACAAGGACAGAGGGGAGAAGGCCCACAGGGGTACCTTGCAGGCAGCTAAGGAAGACGGATGTAAGGAGTTCCCCCTCAGCCAGACTAGCATTCAGGCTGAAAGAACTTGTCTCCAAGCCCCACCCTCTGGGTCTCTCTCCTTCTAAGGCCTTAGGGTGCCCCTGAGGAGACTGGCTAGTGTGGTGTCCTCATTGAAGGCATCTCTCGAGAAGGGCTCTGGTGCATGGTTCCCCAGGCTTCACATAGGTCCCCACAGCCTCCAGCCCACGGCCCACCTACCCGTTGAGGAAGATGACTCTGCAGTTGTAGCGGACATTGCGGTGCATCACAGGCCTGCAGAAGAGAGGGAGGGACGGACACGTCTGCAGCGGTTCTCACACGTGCAGCGAGTGGAGGCAGCAGCT
>RJWM01036305.1:0-18262 GCA_004363535.1 Dasyprocta punctata | reverse complement strand
AAAAAAAAAAAAAAAAAAAAAAAAAAAAAAAAAAAAAAAAAAAAAAAAAAAAAAAAAAAAAAAAAAAAAAAAAAAAAAAAAAAAAAAAAAAAAAAAAAAAAAAAAAAAAAAAAAAAAAAAAAAAAAAAAAAAAAAAAAAAAAAAAAAAAAAAAAAAAAAAAAAAAAAAAAAAAAAGGCATATTACCTAAGAGGAATAAAAACGCAGGCACTGGCAGAGTTCTCATCTTCTGAAGTGATGCAGCAAAAAAAGTGGTATCTAAAGCACAAAAAGAAACCTATCTGAGATTTCATAACCTTGCAAAATGAGAGTGCAAAAAGACATTTCCTTATATATGAAATCTGAAGCAGTTCATTACCTTCACTGTAAGAAATGTTAAAAATCTTCAGGCTCAAGGAAATGAAGCAAGGTAGAAATCTGATGTACATAAAGGAAGAATCCTGGAAATGGTACATTCCTGAAGAGAGATACTCATTTTACTCTTTGAAATATAATTGTTTAAGAGCATAACATTGTAACAGTAGGGGACACAGAAATCAAATAAAGTCCAGGTAAGAGGAAATAGTAAATTCATATATATATATATATTTTTTTTTAATTCCTATATTTGAAGTGTGATTTCAGTTGAAGGCAGATTATGATGAATACAAATACTATAAATCCAAGAGCATTTTCTAAGATAGTGAAGTACTGTAATGAATTACTATAGGTATGTCAGCCATTGACAAATCATTTAAAAGACAGTCTAAAAGAAGGGAGTAAGAGAGGGAAGGAGGTACAAAGAATAAATGAAGTGAATGGATAGCAAATAAGTTTCGTTTTGTTTTTTTTGAGACAGTGTCTCACTATGAAGTTTAGGCTAGCTTTGACTATGTAGCCCAGGCTGGCCTCAAACTCGTGGTGATCTCCAGCCTCAGCCTCCTGAGTGCTGGGATTACAGGTGTGTGCCACCACACTCAACTAAAAGTGTTGTATTTAAGCTTCACCACATTAATAGGTCTCAGTGTAGATGGTCCATCACCCCAAGAAAGGGCATATTGTCAAATGGCATGAAAATCAGTACTCAGATAGATGCTGGTGGGGGGTGTTGTTTGTTTTGTTTTTCTTTTGGTACCAGGGATCAAACACAAACTTGCGCTTACCAAGCAAGTGCTTGAACCGCTGAACTAAATCCCTGGCCCAGATAGATGCTGTTTACTGTAAGCCACTTTAAAGGCATAATCACAAAAAGTGATAGAGATACACAGTTCTAACTGGTGGAAAGTAAACTGGAGTTGCTGTAACATCCAGGTACTAATTGCAGAGCAAAGGAAACCACCAGGATAAGGATACTTCATAACAGAGGTTAGTTTATCCAGACAGCACAAATGTGTATACACTTAGGCAGAGGTATAAATACATAAAGTAAAACCAATAAAACTGCAAGAAGAAATGGACAAGTACATACTGTTGGTGCTCAGTACTTCTTTGTCCATAGTTGGAGGAACAAGGGACAGAAAGCCTCAGCACTATTGGCCTGTTTGACCTAATTGACTTTATCTCCCTTCCTTCCTTTCTTTCTTTCTTTTTTTTTTTTTTTTTTTCTTTTTTTTCTTTTTCTTTTCTTTGAGACAGGATCTCACTGTGTAGTTCAGTCTGGCCTGGAACTCATGGTGATTCTACTGCCTCAGTCTCCCAGAGTGCTGAGATTGCAGGCATATGCCACCAAGCTCAGGTCCTAATTGAGTTTATAATACACTTCATCCACATCACATTCATTTCTAGTATGTATGAGAAAGAATGTTCAGTGAGTTTTTACCAAAATAGATTTTCTGGGCCATAAAATATATTAATAAACAACAAATTCAATCATTCAAAATATGTTCTCTGATGAAAATAAATTAAAAACCAATAAAAATGTCTAGAAAATTGGCAGTTATTTAATATACTTTTGTGTAATCCCATAAGTGAAAGAACCAAAAGGGAAACCAGAAAACTTTTTGACAGAATGAAAATGAAAATAGAGCACATCAAAATTCATGAGAAATGCCGGGCGTGGTGGCGCACACCTTTAATTCCAGCACTCAGGAGGCTGAGGCAGGAGGACCATTGTGAGTTTGAGACCAGCCTGGGCTACAAAGTGAGTTCAAGGCCAGCCTGAACTGCATAGTGAGACCCTGTCTCAAAAAATAGGGCTGGGGATTTAGCTTAGTGGCATAAGCACCTGCCTGGCAGGCGTGAAGTTGTGAGTTCAATCCCCGGTACCAAAAAAAAAAAAAAAAAAAAATTCATGAGAAAGCTGTACTTGGGAAATTTGAGATTAAACACTAAATTGAACTTTTTATAGAGATACAAATCAATGGAGTGTGTTTTCTCCTTAATGAACTAGAAAAAAGAGAAAATTAGACCCAAACAAAGCAAAAGAAAGAAAATAATGAAGATCAAATTGGAAATTAAAGTAAAAAATTCTATGAAGCTGCAAACTTTTTTTTTTGATCAATGAAAATTGACAAACTTCTAGCTAGACTGATTAGATATAAAGAATGAAAACTTTGCATTATCAGTAATGAAAGGCGCATACATCATGGACTGCACGGGGGTAACGAGCAGTTTGATGTGTGATGACTTTATACCAGCAGACATTACTCATGAAGTGGACAGGTTACCTGAAGGGAATTATGAAAGCTCACTCAGATTTTTTTTTTTTTTTTTTTTTTTTTTTTTTTTTGGCACCAGGGAATCAAACTCACAACCTCACGCCTGCCAGACAGGTGCTTAAGCCACTGAGCCAAACTCCCGGCCCTAGTTTTTTGAGGCAGGGTTGCACTGTGTAGCTCAGGTTGGCCTTGGGCTCGCGTTGTAGCCCAAGCTGGCCTCAAACACAATGCTCCTCTTACTTCAGCCTCCCGAGTGCTGGGATTAAAGGCATGCACCACCACACCCGGTTGCTCACTCAAAGTTTGAAAACCTGTCTCAAAACAACAAAGAGGATACTTTGGGGTACATTTAAGACAGCTCACGTGACATTTGTACACTAAAAAATACAAAATACGGTATTGCTAGAAGAAAGCGTGGCTGGAGAGTACCCCTGCTAACTCAAGATCCCAGTGGTCAGGTGCTGGTGTTCTTCACACATTGCAATTTCAGACAGCCATGCTTTGAATTCCAACAGTCTGTGTTGTAGAGACTTAGAAGCTCATTCTGAAAATCATGGAAATGCAAAAGACCTAAAGGATTATGGCACTCAGGAATGAAGGCACAGTGGAAGGAGCAGCTCATTGGGGTCTCTGAGCAGTGCATCCTGACTGGAGAACACTGTCTGGAGAGGGTACTGGCCTGAGGCTGCATGCTGAGCCTTGGTGTGGGCTGCTTGCCTCTGCTTCAGGTCTTTTGAGGAGGGGCAGGGCAAGAGAAGAAGGGGTGCAGGTGGTTAATGGGCCTTCATAGGTACCTTGCAGTTTTTACAAAATTTACTTAACACTGCTTTTGTTTGTTTATTATTTATTTATTTATTTTTGAGGCAGTGTCTCACTATGTAGTTCAGGCTGGCCTTGAACTCATGGCAATCCTCCTGCCTCAGCTCCCCCAAGTACTGGGATTACAAGTATGCACCACCATGCCCAGCTACATGCTGAACCCATACAAAGTCACCTGTTTTCTCTCAAATTAAGAACATTTGAGTTTTCTGTTTAAAAATAGCACTCATAGCCGGGCGTGGTGGCGCATGTCTTTAATCCCAGCACTTGGGAGGCTGAGGTAGGTGGAGCGTTGTGAGTTTGAGGCTGGCTTGGGCTACAACTCGAGTGCAAGGCCAGCCTGAGCCCCACAGTGTGATCCTGCCTCAAAAAACCAGGGCCGGGAGTTTGGCTCAGTGATTTAAGTGCCTGTCTGACAGGTACAAGGTTGTGAGTTCAATCCCCGGTTCTGCAAAAAAAAAAAAAAAGTAAAAAAATAAAAATAGCACTCATAGTCATCATCAAAATAAATGAATGTGTTTTGATAACTGAGTGACAGAAAGGAGAAGGCTTGGAGTGTTTCCCCCAGGGCAAGTTCAGCATGAGACTGAGTGGACTTAGGTTGGATTTGTGACTGTGCAGTCTACCTGGGACATAGAATTTCTAACTGGCCTGTGGTGTCTCTTCCCCCTGGCACCATGGCTGGCTGTTCCCTCGCTTGGTGCTTGAGTCTTCAAATTCCTCTTGAATTAACAGTATCCATGGATTGATCCCCTTTGGAGAACTGGTGTGGGCAGGGCACAAGGAGACAGTACCCTCTCTGCTGTGCACTGTTGTCACAGCCTTGGTTGCAGTGGGGTGCACACAGAGAAAAATGTACAAGCATGGTAGCAGTACAAGTGTAGTAGCAGCAGTGAGTCCTGGCTGGATACCACAGCACAGCCCTGGGCCCCTTCCCTTCTGACTTCTAATGGCAGTGGATGCTTTCACCTGACTTTGAACTTTATGAAAAGGAACTGCACAGTGTATGTAGTTGTATCTGGCTCCTTTCTTTTACCCTCACATTTTCTGGGAGATGTTGTGGTGGTTGTCTCATACCCCAATGTGTCTTATACCCCACGTTGGCTGCTGAGCATATCTGCATATACTCTGAAGGCCCCTCATCCTGTGCAGGGACCCCAGCTGTCAGGAGCAGTCTTTGTGAGCCTGTGTGACCTGGGCCCTCCATCTTGGGCGGGGAGCCTGAATCTGAGAGAATATATGTTTTTTTGGTTTTGGTACTGGGGTTCGAACTCATGATCTTTTGCTTACCAGACAGATGCTTGTGCCACTGAACTATATCCCTGGCCCCGAGAATGTATGTTGAGCTTTAGAAAATACTGCCAGGGCACCATCTGGAGTGGCTACCCAGCTTAGACCTGCTAGTGGTGTTGAACATTCTTGTTCCTTGTCCTTTACAGCACTGCGTAGTTTTTGTCTTTTCCATTTTTAGCTATTTCGTTGTGTCATCTTATGCTTTTAATTAGCATTTTATGATGATGAATAAAGTTGAGCACATTTCATAACTTCTGTCCATTTTCTGTTGAATTATCTGCCATTAATTGTTCATGTGACCTGGATATGCTTCTTGTCAGACTACACACACCTAGTATGCTGTGCACACTCCCACAGATGCTTTATACTCTAGACTTGCCATTTTTACTCTCAATGGTTTCTTGATGAACAGATGTTCTCAGCTTTATTATAGTCCAGCCCAGTGATTTTTCTTTTGAATCCTGGCTTTGTATCTGACTCAGGCACCTTCCACCTACTGTGAGACTAACTTCATTTTTACTAAAGGCCATCTTATTCTACTTTTTTTTGTTTTTTGTTTTTTGTTTTGAGACAGGGTCTTGCTATGCAGTTCAGGCTGGCCTTGAACTCACTATGTGACCAAGACTGGCCCTGAACTCACAGCAATCCTCTTGCCTCAACCTCCCAAGTGCTAGAATTACAGGCATGTGCCCCAATGCCTGGCTTTTTTTGAGACAGTCTCGCTAAATTGCTCATACTGGCCTCAAATCTGTGGTACTCCTGCTTCTGTCTCCTGAGTAGCTGGGATTATAGGTGCATGCCATCACACTTCGCTTTGCTTTACTTTTAAGATTTAGATCTAAATTTATCTAACACTAAGTTTTATATCATGAATGAGTATAGGGTCTGTGTGTCTGTGGCATGTGCTATCTAGGACAAGGAGGGCCACTCTGTTACAACTCAGGAGATTGGCACTATCTGTATGCTTGGGAGTTCTGCTCTGAGCAGAACTGTGCATGTACTTTTATTGTTCTGTTTCATTGCACAGTGACTGCTGGTGGGTGTCTACCCACATCTGCACTGAGGACAGGGAAGCACAGATGTAAGACAGGGAAGAACAGGCTGTGTGGTCCTGAGCACTTAAAGCCATGTGACCCCTCCATGCTCCTGTGGCCAGCCCTGGCTCTGTGTGGACCACTGGCAGTGGACAGATGGTATGCAGATCCAAGGCGCCACAGGAGGGACTGAGTATGAAGAGCCCCAGGCTTGGCTGCTCCTCATCTGCCCAGCCACTCGTCCTGTGAGTGCTGGGGTTGGTTGGTAGTGTAATCTGGTATTTTCCAAATCGGTGCTTAAGCACTTCTCATTTCTCTCTGTAGTGTGGCCCCTTTCTGCCTGATGCTGGAGGAGGCGTCCTGATGATCCTTTGATGTCTGTTCACCTCAGCACTAAGGAGACAGGTGGCAATGTCCCAGACACAGGATTACGAGTGCCGGAGCCATCATGTTGACGGGCAGGAGACCAGGATTCCAGGATCAAGCACCAGGTGAGGAGACACCATCCCAACCTGCTAAGCTTTGGGAAAGCAGGAGGGAACGATTCTTCAGAACCTCATGGATGTCATACTGGTGTTGGGCAGTTCCCGGGCTTGCACACACTGCTCCTGGAGCCTCCCCACTGTGGCCATCTGTGGAGGCCACATATCCACAGGAGCCCTGTGTGGGCCCAGTCCTTCAGGTCCCTCTGAGCATCCATCTACACAGTACAAGTCGATATAGTTCGTTAGTTTTACTTTCCAAATTTTCAACTTTTTATTTGGAAATAATCTCATGTTTATAGAAAGTTGCAAGAATAAGAGCAGTGTCAGGAACACTTATGTGCCCTTCCCTAGAACCACCTGTTGTTAGCATTGGTTATTCAGTCCCTTTTTCTGATAATTTTGAGCAGATTGCCTGTGTCCTGCCCACAGCCTCAGTCCTTGAGTGTGTCTGCTAGGTTAACCCCACCACCACCACCCCCCATGTGAGCAGGACACCCATTGCTGTGAGTAGATCTGGCATGAGACTTTGACCTCCCTCTACCACCCTGGTCCAGTTGTGCAGCTGACTCTGCTGCCTTGTGTGGCATTTCCCTAGCCCTTTTAAAAGTAACTGTCATCTATTAATAAACAGAATATTCAGTAAATTAGAGTTTGCTCTTGTATATTAAGGTAATATGTGAGATGCATTCAGTAAGGCCCACTCCCACATCCTCTTTTCTCTAGGTCCCATGCCTGTTGCAGGTGGCAGTGTGATTTCTCATATTCCTTTGTCTCCACATAAAGGCCTCTCTGGCTGCATACGTCCCTCAGGCTGTGGTCTTCTTCTCTCAACAGCCTTCCTGTTTACTAAGCCTTTTGCCTTTGTGTGGTCTTCTGTGTCACAGCTTCCTGAGTGGGCACTGAGTATCCCCAGGATTTATGCAGCAGTCCTGGATGGGGTGTTCAAGGCCTGTCCAGTTATGTTGATGTTGCTGTGAGCTGCCCGTGCCTGTTAATTTGTGCTTTTGGAGGTGGGTCTTGAGGTAAACTCCCTTAAGGACTTGCACATCAGGTGACTGCACAGAGTGGTGTTGCCACATACCCCTGCGTCTGTGTGCAGTGTCCCTATGGCGGCTACCTTCAACTTTCCCTGAAGGAGCCTCTGGCCAGGCATGTGGCCTGAGTATGATGTCTGTGTGCAGCTTGGGTTTTATGTCTCTGATGAAGAGCCAAGTGGGCAAAGATAACATCATCTGTGTGTCATGGTTCACTGTGTAACGTTCTTATCTTTTGCTCATTTTTCCTTACTATTTTTCATCTTTTCATGCTCAATTTTGCATGTGAAGGATATGAGTCCTTTATCTGTAATTTGTATTGCAAATGTTTCTACTACATATGTCCAGAAACTCAAAATCTTTTTTATTTATAGTGTTTTTTGCCATGTTAAAGTTTTTTTTGTAGCCAACGTACCTGTCTGTTTTGTTAGTGCATCTGGCTCTTTAATCACCTTTACCCAGGCAGTAGGGAAATATACCATGTTTTCTTATGATGCTGGGATGCTTTGGGGTTTGCTTTTTTGGCTTTTTGCCGTGCTGGAGATCAAAGCCAGGACTTTGTGCATGCTAGGTGAAGAGCGTGCACTCCACCAATGAGCTGCATCCCTTACCCCAGCGTTTTGTTTTTTCCTTAGATCTTGAATCCATTTGAAGCTTATTCTTATGTATGGTGTGAAGTGTGCACCTAACTTTCTGGTTTTGAAACTCACTCCAATTGTCCCAGCACTCTTGTTAAAAATTGCTCCCCTGAACTTAGGCCCTGCATCCTTTGGTCATATTCTGGGTGTCTCTGGGGAGCTGGACAGTGCCTGGCTCACTGCCTGAAGGGGCTGCTCCTTTCCCTTCAGGCCTTTTCGCTATCCATGGGGTTCATTTTCCACATGTGGCATGGGTTCTGGCAGAATTTTCCATCCTCCTCACCACCCACACAGCCATAGGCCAGTGCCATATTTCCCTCTTGAGCACAGTGATGAAGGAATCCCTGAAGATGGGCCAAAGGTGGGTTATGGCTAACAACATTGAGCACCTTTGTATCTATATTGGCTGTTGGTGTTTCTTTTTGCAAAGGTTTCTATTCAGGTCTTTTGCTCGTTTTTTAAAATTTGCATTTATTTATTTTTGTGATGCTAGAGGCTGAACCCAAGGCACACTAGGCAAATAGTGTACCACTGAGCCACATCTCTATGCCTTATTTGCCCACTTTTAGCCGTATTTTGTTTGTTTTGTTTTTGTTTTTGTTGTTATTGTTTGGAATTGGAATCAAGAGTCTTGCAGATGCTAAGTGTGTTCTGTACTACTGAGCTACACTCTCAGCCCCATGCCCATTTTCTAAATTATTGAATTATAAGAGTTCTTTTTAGGGTCTAGGTTTCAGTCCCTTGCTAGAGAGAAGATTTGGAAATGTGCTTTTCTGTTTTGTGATTATGTTTTCATTTTGTCTGGGGTATAGTATTGTTTATTGTATTTTGATTAAATCTGATGTATCTGTTTCCCTTGCTGCTTATGCTCCTTGATATCATGTCTAAGGATCATCACAAACCCCGAGCTCATGAAGACTGATCCCCATCTTTTCTTGTAAGAGTTTTATAATTTTAGCTTTTACATTGAGGCTTTTGATCTCTTTTAAATTAATTGTATGCATGGCATGAAATTAGGGCCAACTTCATTATTTTGCACATGAGTATTTTCCTTCCCAGCACCGTTGTCGAGGAGAACATGCTGTGCTGTGCTTTCTCTGTTGAATGGTCTTGACACCATTACTGTCGGAATTTGGAGAGTGGGGAAGGTGCCCCTCATAACCTGCCACACACCTGCCACATACTTGGCATTCTGTGTGGTCATTCTGAAAATACTTATTTGGGCAATTATTGTCTGCAGTAAACATCTCTAAGAACAAGAGCAATGGAAGAGTTGCATCCAGGCATCAAATAATGTGTCACCCAGGTAGGCCCTGTTCTCTGCCATTCCCTTTGGAGCCTGCAGGTGACTGTATTCCTCACCCTGGTCTATGGAGAGTTGTTGTCTCTCCTTACACCTTTGTCACAAGATGGTCCATTTCTCCCTTCACAGTTCATTTTAAATACTATCACTAAATAAACACAGCTCTGACAAAGTCAGAGGGGGCTGCTGGCCCTCAGGATCTCTGCCCCCCTGCGGGATCAGATCCAGCTTATAGCAGAGCCCTTGGACAGTTCTGGCAGCTGATCATGCCTTCCTTGCATACCAGATGCAACGTAGCGTGTTCAGCACACACCTGGCAACTGAGCACCCTCACCCTATATAGCCTTGTTAGCCTATGGACTAGCAGCCTCTGCTGACCCATGCTCAGCTGGACTTGACTCCGAAGCCAACGGTGGGATGCATGTTCTCTGATCCGTAGTCCTGACCACTCCACCCTGGACCATGAGGAGCCTGGCCTACATATGCACAAAGCCACCTACTGAGCTCTTCCCTTGTCCTTGAGATCCGGCTCCAGCCAGAATCTACGGGTACCCTCTGTGCTCTGAAGCAGCTGGCCATGGACCTCTAATGGTTCCACCTATGCCTGGCTCTAGGGCTCCATGTCTTCTGTGCCTTTGTCTGCCCTCTGTTTTCTGGGGTTCTGCCTGAGTGCTGTCCCCTAGGCATTCTTAAAAGGCTGGGCTTCTGCCCACGTGCACCCAGCAGTGCATAAAAATGGAATAAAGCCCATCTTTGTTGAGTGAGCCTTACCACATTAATTCATTTCAAAGTGCATTTTAACCAAAAATAAGAATGGTATTGCTTCTTTTAGAGCTTAGAATATTCAGTTCTGTGCTTTGGTAAGCTTCTCTGTGCTTAGAGGGATCCTTCAGGGAGCCTCCCAACTTTGTTCTGGTAAATGTCGTGAGCTAGGAGAGGAGATGAAAGCTCAGAATCCCTGAAGAGTTGAGGTGACTACAGGGCCCTCTAAGCATAGAAATAGCCACCTGCTGTGTCCTGTGGTTGGGGAGGCTGTGTGCTACTGTGACTGCCTTGTTCTTGACATGTCACTCTTGTTAGAGTGATCAGTGCGACCCTGGCCAGGCCCCAGCACCATTCTGCCTCTAAGTACAACACTGAGGAGAAAATCTTGCCTCCCCTGTCTGTCCTCCTTCATCTCTATTGACTTCCTTGTGTAACACATCTTTCCATCCATCTCCTGGAACCTTCCCTCCCACCTGTAACTCCCACACATGAGCCTGCTCTTGCCAATCAACCAGGAGGACCTGTTTACATGGCCAAGTCAGGTCAGCCCTGCTGGTGTCCCCAGTCCCCAGAGAGCTTCTTTCAGGCCCTGGTGCAGGGTCCCCTGAAGCCTTGGTTCTGTCTCCACACTGGCCTTGGTTCTTATTCACCACCTTCTTGGAAGTCTTGATGACTCCTTAGGTGTTTGTTAGCCAGAATTGTCACCACCCTGACTGAGTCTGCACTGAGGGGAGCAGAGGGTGACTGTCCCCAAGATATATTCTGTGGGATGGAAACAGCTGTGCTAAAGAGGCAGGGCCCCAGCCACATGCCTCTGGGTCCCTGTCCTGTCAGGAAAGTTGAGGAGGCAATGCCAGCAGCGCTTAGCTAGAAAGAACCAGATGCAGCCTGGATGAGCACCAGCCATGGAGGTTGGAGGGCAAACACCCTGACTCCTGGCTTTGGACACTCTCCGTGTTGTCAGCCAAGGCCTCACTGGTCACCATACAGGCTAGGAATGCTCAGGACACAGCTCCAGCCTACTCAGCACTGGGACAGTGGACATGGTTGCCATGGCTTGGGTGTGATGATGACCCTTCAGCTTCTGCCAGATCAGGGGGTGACTGTTCCTGCCCCTGCCTTGTGGCCACTAGTGATCAGAAAGCTCCAGCGATCTATAAAGGGTACTCCAATGACTGTGCCTCGATGGCACTGTTGGCAGCATCTTCTACCTTTGACATGTCCCTGCTGTCTTGTCCGTCTCTCATCCACCTGTTCCACGTCCCACGTGCTGGCCAGTGAGAGCCACTCAGTTCCCTGACCTCCACAGCTGGGGTCTGCAGGGCCAGCACTTTATGTGGTTACTATGTAGAGTGGACATGGAGTGAGTACAGTCAGCTGGGACAGAGGAGCTGAGTAAGGGCTAGGCTGAGGGGGATGCACATCCCAGCCTCCCAGGCTCCCATGTCCCTTTGTCCCTTCTGCCATCCAACATTTTGGGCTGACTGGGCTATCACTTCATAGGCACCCACACAGCATGGGTTCACTCTCCCCAGAGTCCTAGTGCATCCCAGGTGTGTCTGCTTCAGGGCTACAGTGATGGACCAGGCTCAGGTTGCTGAGGGACAGCCTTGCCCTTTACATGCCACTACGGGTGGCATCCTTACCTTGCATTTTGTGTTTCCCAGCCTGCCCGCTGAGGTTTCCAGGTCAGACAGACCTGCTGAGCACTCATAGCCTTGCATCTCCCCTGGAGGGTCCTGCTCCCCTGTGCCTAGCCTCGCTCCATCTCCCACATCCGTGAGGAACCAGCGCTGTGGTACCTGCCTCAACTGTGAAGTGTGATAGATTGTCTCGTTACATAATTTGCAGGATATAAAATTACTACTTTAAAGTAGAAACTACTTACTTTTTTTTGTTTGTTTGTGTTTTTGGTTTTTGAGTCAGGGTCTTACTATGAAGTCCATGCTTATAATCCTCCTGCCTCAGCCTCAAGTAGCTGGGACCAGGTGTGAGCACCACCACACCTGGTTAAGAAGCCAGTTACTTTTTAAGAAACAAATTTTGGAGCTGGGCGTGGTGGCACATACCTGTAATCCCAGCACTTGAGAGGCTAAGGCAGAAGGATCATTGCAAGTTCGAGACTAGCCCAGGCTACAAAGTGAACTCAAGGCCAGCCTGAACTGCACAGTGAGACCCTGTCTCAAAAAAAAAAGAAAGAAAGAAAGAAAGAAAGAAAGAAAGAAAGAAAGGAGATGAGAAGAGGAGGAGAGAAGAGGAGAAGAGAAAAGTAGAGAAAAGAAAAGAAAAAAAAAGAAGAGAAGAAGCTTTGTATTTTAGAAGTGTTAGGATGAAGTGGTGGTGGCCAGTGGGCATGAAGGAGCCTTTGTCCCTTGTGCTGGCTCCAACATCAGTGTCCTCAGGAGGGTACTGCCACAGGCTTAACTGCTAACTGAAGGACACACTTTATCAGGCTTACCAGCCCTCACCTGAGGTCCCTTTTCTCAGGTCCCACGTGATGTACCTATTGTCTCCTTGGACTCTACTGTGACTATTTCTCAGACTTTCCTTGTTTTTGATGACCTTGACAGTTTTGAGGAGACCTGGCCAGGTGTTTTGCAGAATATCTGCTTAGATTTATCTAATGTTTTAGATGGGGTCACACATGTTTCCAGGAGGGTAATCCCACCGTCAAGGGCATGCTGCTGTCAGAATTGACCTTGACAGCCTGACTACAGTTGGTTATCTGCATCTCCACTAAGCTCTGTGGAAGAAGCTCCCATTCCAGGGGTGTCAGGTAGTACCTCCTTGGAGGATGGGTCCACACGTTACCTGCAGCTCCTGCAGGATGTTTGTGTGTGTCTATCTCTCCACTGACATTACTTTGTCTCACTGTCTGCCATTTGAACTGTCCCCTATCCTGGCTGGGGCTCCTGTGTCCTGGAACACACCCCTCCTCTGGTACTTGGGCCCCCACTTGCTGACACAAGTGACTCCTCTGTGTTCCCCACCTCACCCTGGAATCAGCTGCTTCTGAAGGAGCCCCAGCCCTTCAGAAGCCCTTTCTGTGGGAGAAACCAGGGCTTGGATACAGGTATGTGGGTACTGTGGGCAGTCCTCTTACACAAGACCCTTCTACCTAGAATTGTCCATTTCACCAGATGTGCATCATGGAACCTAATTGGTATGAGGTTTATGGGAATGAGTGTCTGTATCTGAACTCTTCACAGGAGCAGCCTTGTTTCTATTCCAGGTGAGCTGGCATGAGTTCTAGGGGTGAAGAAGGCTCGCTCTGCCTTCACCCCTACTGTGGCTGCTCTCTGCTGAGTCTTAACCTTTGGCTAGGTTGTGTCTCCCAGGACAGTCAGACTTGGGTGTGCCTGCTCCTTCCTCCTGCCTTGGTGGGGTTCCCTTGATGGGTTCTCAGAGCACCTCTCTCCCACCTGCCTCCCACTCCCAGCCTGGCAGCTGTACCAAGCATCCAGACCCACATGAAACTTTTCTTGGGTGCTGAGGGAGTCTTGGGGCACTGACCCAGGAGGTGAGGCCCATTCATCTGGTCTGCCATGGAGTTGGTTGACACATACACACGTGTGCATTCCTGATAGTTCCCCAGCAGGGTCTTCAGGTGTCACTGACAGTTCTTTGTGACCTCATTCTGGAGGGGATATCTGGGGCATGGGTGCCTGGATGGCTTCCACTCTGTCCTGAGCATTGTGCTGCCATGAGTATATGGACTGCACCCTCCTGCTAGGCTTTCAGCTACTGGAGTGGCCACAGTTCCACTGTGCTAGCCATTCCAGTCCCTTACCCCAGCACAAGAAGAGTGGCCATGGTCCTTGCTATGTCAGTGTCCTAGCCCTTTTGATGGTAGCCAGACTCAAGGTGTTAGCAGCACCCTTCCTGGTTGGGTTTACATTTCCTTGAGCTCTGCCCTTCTCTGGTGGTGAAGAGCAGCTTTTATCTCAAGGAACCATGACATACTTGCAGTGTATGGTACTTCCTCAGTCTCCTGCAGAGTTCCATGTTTTAAATATAGCACTTCAACCCTACCAACTCCTCTGCCAGATGCTGTGCCTGGAGTATCAGCCTATGCTGCTGCCAGCTCCTCTGACTACCCTGAGCTGCATCAGTTCCTTCTCTGTGTGGATTTGCTCTTAAGCCCATGTTAATTTTGGTGATTTATTTTTAAACTAGATGTTCCAGTTAATCCTCTCTACATTTTCCTGTTTGTGTAGCCACCCATCTCACTAGTTCTCATCATTAGTGTGCTGTCCATGAGATGCTGCCACCTGCACGCCAGACCATTCCTTCCTGTTGGCCCTTGGTCAGACCTTAGTCTCCATAGGCCTTTTCATTCACCCCAGCCGAGGTCCCTACTGAGCCTTTCCCTGGAGACAGATCCACCAGTCTGTGCTGCAGAGGCTGACCCCAGGGGATAAAAAGGCAGCTGCCCAGGGATGTGTCCATGCCAAGGGAAATTCACACTGTTGCAGAGTGGTTCTTGCCATGTAGAAATTTGGAGGTAGTCCAAAAGAATGTCAGATGTCACAGGAGAACACCAGAGGTGTCATACATGCCCACATTCCAAGGGCCTTGTCAGGATGCTTTAGGTTGCTTTCCAAGTATTTTTGTAATTTAAAAGCATTGCAGAGTTGGAGGGTGTGGCCTGGGGGAGGGGTCGAAAGTGGAGAGAGGGGAACCAAGGCCCTTTGCAGCCTGGTCGCACTGATGCAGTATCCTGTCCCCCAGGTTGGAGTGGGTGGAGATCATCGAGCCGCGCACCCGAGAGCGCATGTATGCCAACCTGGTCACAGGCGAGTGCGTGTGGGATCCCCCGGCCGGTGTGCGCATCAAGCGCACCAGCGAGGACCAGTGGTGGGAGCTCTTCGACCCCAACACATCGCGCTTCTACTACTACAGCGCCGCCTCGCAGCGCACTGTGTGGCACCGCCCCCAGAACTGCGACATCATCCCGCTGGCCAAGCTCCAGACGCTGAAGCAAAATACCGAGTCCCCGCGCGCCTCGGCGGACAGCAGCCCGGGGCGCGGCAGCCGTGAAGGCAGCACTGGCTCCTCGCTGGAGCCCGAGCCTGACGCTGCCACTGAGAGGACGCAGGAGCTGCCAGCCAGGGCCGGTCGGCAGGTGGCGCTGGGAAGCACCAGAGAGGAGAGCGGCAGGTGAGGGGCGGGGCCCGGGCTGGGGAGTAGGGTAGGGAGGGGCTGGACCTAGAAGGATTGGCGCTGCGACTAAAGAAAACTAAAAGAGAACCAGGTCGGGGAAGGTCAGGGCCTGGGTGAGGGTGGGGTAGGGGCGAGGTGGTGGTAGAGACAGGCCTGACTGTAGAAAGTTGGCTGGCTATGACTCCTGTGTCCAGTAAGTGTTCTGGCACTTCACCTGTGTGCAGTAATAATGAAGGGTTTTTAGTCCCTGCCGGGATCTTCCCTTGCTGCTTGCTGGCCTCTGGTGGATGTGGGTACAATGCGACCCAGCTGGTGCATGCCCCCACTTCCTCCAGTGTTTTCTCAGTCCCAGCTCTCTGTTAACAATGCCATTAGCCACCTGGTTTCCTAAGGCTGGGAACTCATTGGATGAACAGCCTGTATGCGGGAGAAATCCTGGGCAGAAGAGACTGTCAGCTGTTGTCCTCTCCCAGACAGACTGTTGGGAGGCCCCTCCAGTGAGGGTTTTATGACTGACAGAGTTGTATCTTTGGTATCTCTTTTGTTCCATCCACACATCAGGAATGAGGAGGTGGCCTCAGATGCTCACAAATAGCATGAGGGACAAAGGAGCTGCCTTCTCTTGGCAGAACTGTCCTAGGCATTGTCTGGGAGTCAGTCGGGACCCATGAGGTTGCTGGTGTTGCCTGTACCTATACTGGACTGCTATTCTTGGATGCCCCAGGTGGGAGGTGTTGCTTTTACTGTCACTGTACAAGTGAAGAAACGGGCCCGTGTGGAGGACTTTCTCCACACATATGGGCCATAGTGGGAACCAGCTGCAGGGGGACATCAGGGCTGTGTCACCAGTTGTATCCTTATTTCTGCTTATAGAAGTGAGGCTGTGGTATACACCTGGCCTTCTGGTTCACTACTGTAATGCGGCATCTTGAGATAACTTTCTGTAATGTTGATTGAGACCACCTTTGTTTCAGTGACAGCATCAGTGGTCTGTGTCAGTGAGGATGCTGTATCGGAGGATCTGGGTCAAGAGCCAGGGACATGTGTCAAGACAGTGATCCAGGTGGAAAACACGAAGGAGATGGGACTGGAGGCTAAGGGATGAAGCTCTGCACTGGCCTGGAACTCAAAAGTAGTTGTTCATGCAAGTGCCTCCTAGGAGAGCCCTGGCATATAGAAACAGCCAGCATACTGGGCAGTGAAACCAGGGCAGGCTGGATTCTACTCAGAGAAGGCAGACACTGTGAGAGCTGTTAACACTGTGGGGTTCATCATGGTCCTTAGGAGGTTGTGCAAGGGCTTGGATGCTAATAGACTGGGTGAGTTGTCTTTACGGGGTTGGAAGAGGCCATTCTGTGCAGTGCAGTGGAGTCAGGCAGGCAGATTAGTACTCATTTGGAGTAAAGATAGTTGACCATGTACACCTGCATAGGGCAGGCACTGGTCAGTACTGATGCTAGACATGGCATGAAGAGTTCAAGCTGAGTTAGAAGTAATCTTTGGGGTTGTCTGCAGACATAGAGCATCAGTTGGTGGGAGGTGAGAAAACTTCCCCCCTTAGAAGTGGAAAGAGGCCAGAATATGGCAGAGGGGTCCTGGCCAGGTGACTGTGGTGGATTTTGTCCTGGAGAGGGGTCTGGGGGAGAGAGTTGGAGCAGATGCAGGCAAGTGAGAGATAAAGATGGACTAGTGTCCACTGTGTGCAGCAGTGGTCACAGCAGCATAAGACTTGCTGCAGGCCTGGGATTGTTGTGAGGTTACATGAGATCACTGAAGTATCTTGGGGCCCCAAGGCACATGAGATGAAAGAGAGGCAGACAGATTTGGAATTGTACAGAGTACAGTTTATTGGGTGCTTATAGAGGGAAGCATGGTCCTGGGCATCAGCAAGACCAGTGGATATTGTGGTTTGGGTCAGAAGGAGGGGCATATATACTGCTCAGAAGAAAAGTGACTTGGACCCTGAATGTACTTGGTTTTTCTCAGGCTAATCTCAAGGATGTAAGGCCCATTCTTGGAGCCAAGGAAGCCAGGGTCCAGCTATAAAGCTCCACACATTACTCTGGTGGGTTTGTGTATTCATGATTTGCTGGGAAACTATGAATGAAACTGACCAGGACTACCCAGGGGTGATCAGTCTTGGTGGTTACACCTCATGGTAGCTATAGTCAGGTCAAGTGGCATCCATGCACTGGTGCAGAGAGGCAAGCAGGTATCACAGGGCCTGGGAAGACCTTCACAGAGTTCATGGATGTGGGTCCCAGAGCAGACCAGAGCCTAACCCCTGATAAGGAGTTCCCCCAGCTAGAGCTTAGGCTATGGTGTCGCTCAGCACAGAGGTTCTGAGTTCAGTCCCCAGTATGACAAAAACAACAAAAACCAAAATGTGATAGTCCTGCAGCTCTGCATACCCATGTAGAAGCATCTGTGGATTAGTCCAACCATGAGCACTATATCTTCATGATCCAGCACCTCTTCGGCAGTCTGTTGATCCAGTCAGGTTGACAACTAAAATTAACTGGCATTCAGATATGTAATCAATTTTCTATCTCTAATTCTTTTGAATTACGTCTTTTAAGAATCATATTTTGAGCTGGGCATGGTAGCGCACACCTTTAATCCCAGCACTCAGGAGGCCGAGGCAGGAGGATCATTATGAGTTTGAGACCAGTCTGGGCTACAAAGTGAGTTCAAGGCCAACCTGAACTGCATAGTGAGACCTGTCTCAAAAAATAGGGCTGGGGATTTAGCTTAGTGGCCTAAGCGCCTGCCTGGTAGGCACAAGGTTGTGAGTTCAATCCCTGGTACCAAAAAAGAAAAAAAAGAATCATATTTTTAAAGCCGGGTGTGGTGGTGTACTTCTGTAATCCCAGCACTTTGCAGGCTGAGGCAGGAAAATCATTTTCAAGTTCAAGACCAGCCTGGGCTACAAAGTGAGCCCAAGGCCGGCCTGAACTGCATATCGAGACCCTGTCTCAAAAAGACCAAAAAAAAAAAAAAAAAAAAAAAATCATATATTCTGATTGCCACTGGTATACAGACATTGAGTTTTCCATCTTGGCCTTGTTATGCTTTTGCTAAGTTCTCAATAAG